>JAUCBJ010002509.1:0-41869 GCA_032718475.1 Nemertoderma westbladi
TTTTGCTATTCTTTCTGCTTCTACTTCTGCCGCCGCTGCCTTTCTTTCTGCTTCTGCTTCTGCCGTAGCCGCCGCCTTTTGTTCCTCTATCCTTCTTTTCTTTATTTGTTCTTCTCGGACTCTAGTGAGACGGAGTTTTTCATCACATTCAGCTTGGTTTGCAGCTAACATTTCGGTATCGATCGCGTCCAATATAAGCTTGGTTCCTTCACTATTAGGGGAAAGTCCATGTAGCCGTCTCCTCAACTCTTCGTCTCCTAGGAATCGCTGATAGTCGGACAAATAAATGTCGATAGCGTCTCTAGTTCGCGGTTTCTCGGCGGCCTCTTCGCTTTCCTCTTGAGCAAGGGTGACATCAGTTTGTTCGGAGACATCAGTCGGTTCCTCATAGATTGATCTCTCAGCCAGCTGGGATTTCCACGGGGCTGTTTCCTGTACTTTGAGATCTACTCGATGTAGCCAAGTTTTGACAGCAACCTGCAGCGACGTGTCCTGTCTTCTTTTGGAAGTTTCCTCAAAGGCTGAGAGGATTAGTCGAATGCGTAGGGTTCTTTCGCGTATTTGATATAGCAGTTCTTCCTGCTCTTGAGGTCCGTGAGGTTGTCGAAACAGTTGTTCCTCCAATCGCTCCAAGGATCCGAAGAATCCCTGCACATATCCTGCTGCCGACCTCTTCCAAACAGCTGGATCCATTGTATCTTTTGCCACTCCCATCCTGTGTATATCTTCCCAAGTAGCCTCGGACATATCAAACGGAAGTCCGAGTCCGGGAAAGTTCCATTGTGATTCAACAATAGATCTCAATTCTTCCCTGGCGTATCCCGCGTAATTATCTTGGGTCGCTTGCTTATTCTTCGCCCAGTCGGCTTGATGTTCTTCCACCGCAATGAGTATAGTAGTCAGCACTGCAGCAGGAAGAGTAAGAAGGGGGTCCGAGTAGACTTTATCAGACATCTGCACTCCATGTTCGGGAGTCAGCTCTACAGTATCAGAACTGCTGGAGCTATCAGGTCGCGGGGAAGTAGGTTCTTGACCAAGATGTTGCTGCGATAAGACAATTGCCTCTTGGTCCCGTTTTACCTGTGCCCTAGTGCCTATGATGGACCTATGGTGGACTAGCCTAGGGTCTGATACTACTGGAGGGATGACCTTTTTTACAGTAGGAGGTGAGCCGAACTTCTCTTTTATTCGCTCCACACTCCTATCTGAATCACAGATAGTGGTCTCGATCAGACTGTCCGACAGGTTTTGCTGAGTGTCCGACATGTTTAGTTATACAGTTGAATGTCTACTACTATAATTTCAGTTAAAGCAAATCTAGTAATTCAGTATGACCGCAAGCCTAGCGATTTATTACCGGTACCGTTACTCAGTGGAACGTGATATATATACAATATATTAGAATACCGGTATGCTTATAATATATAAGTGTTATTATAGACTAGGTGTGTCACAGAGTACCGGTATATAATTTTAGCACAAATATATATATATATATAGTAGGCCTATAATGAATACCGGTATACAGCTTACACTTATAGTATATAAGTATAATTCTGGACTAGAATTAATTACAGAGTACCGGTATGATTTCAGCTCAAATTTATAGAAATAAATATAATAAGCCTATTGTAAGTACCGGTATGTCAATTATTTTTAGAATAATTGAATTTCTGAATATTTTAGGGCTACTTGGTTACTTTAACTTACTTTTGTTACCGTTATTTAAGCAGTAGTCCAACTGATAGTGAGACCTAGTTTTGTATGGCAGGCCTACTATTTATAAATCGTTTTTATTTGATTTATAATAGATATATACCCGTTTAAAAGGGTTTTTGACAATATTTGAAATAAATGTTATTATTTCTGGGGAAGTCACTACACAGAAGCTGAACGCCTCTAAGTGAAGTGCTATTTATTTGACACTAAAACTGATAATTCTAATTTACCTAAGTTACTTAATACTACAAATTACTTACGATACGGGTGAGATTAATTCTCTAATTAAACACAACAAAATATGACGTACGAATTTTTAGGGTAATTTTACAGGAAGTCTACAAACCAGTCCAACAAAGGGTTAGATTTCTGGCTATTACAAAGGACAGGGTACTACGGTATTTAAATAATAAGTAGTAGTAAATATATTGTACTGTCCAGATAGGAAAATACCACCGCCTGACGACCTATAACCGTATCGCTATAGGTACTACGTTATGTATCACGGATTGTTCCTACCCAGAAGCTAATAGAGCTAATGAATGTGCCTATCAACCACTTTACAACACAAATATACTGCCTACACTAATTACTTCGGAAGGCACTGTACTCTAAACCCTAAATTAGGTACAAGTACCGGTATAACAAATAATCAGTAGTTAAATATACTTGAACAGTTAAAAGAACCACGGCATCTGCTGGAGTGACCGAAGCACAAAGTCGTCAGTCTTTACCTACGCCAAGCAGCCCTGATGTAGTACCGGGGTTAGTTTAACTATAACGGTATGTATAACAAGCACAATTACTGTAGGAATAAACTTGGGGACATGAATGTTGCGAATAATCGCATAAACTCTGAATAATAAATATTACGCTACCCGTACAGAATACTCAAACAAATACAAACCAAACGCTGGCAGACTACTATCAAGCCTAAACAAACTACTGTATGTGCAGATTCTGAAACTGTTAGTTAGTATGCGTGCTAACACGGTAGTACGACTTACTCTTTAAGAGGGGATTGACCTTACAGTGTTGACTGCCCCAACTCACTAACGGCACTTGATCAGACCAACTCTACACACGCAGCAATCCCTTCAGACCTAAAAATAGCTAGACAACAATCCAGCCTACAAATATTTGAGTAATAACTATTACGGTACCTGAACAGACCACACAAACAAACACAGGCCAAAACACTGGCAGACTACGATCAAGCCTAAATAAACTACGGTATATGCAGACTCTGAAACTGTTAGTTAGTATGCGTGCTAACACGGTAGTACGACTTACTCTTTAAGAGGGGATTGACCTTACAGTTATGACTGCCCCAACTTACTAACGGCACTTTATCAGACAAACTCTACACACGCCGTAATCTCTCCAAACCCAACCACAGTCAGACAGCAGCTCAGCCTACAATTATCTGAACAATCTGAGCAGACTTACACGTCTTCAGCTCAATATTAACTTACTAGGAAATAAAACTGACAGAAATAAGTAAGCTCCAAAAGAAACAAGGGGTGTACAGTCCCTAATCTCTTAAACAGCCTACCGGTATACAATAATCAAAATCGAATAATACTAAATGTACTTGTACAGCAGTACCGGTACCGGTGATGACAGTTAGGCCTACTGACCTACAAAGTACCGGTTCAGTTTTACCGGTCACTACGGTAGTTTGCAACCTTATTGCCTACTGCAATAAGATTAATAAACTGTTACTGTTCGCGCTTTTGAATACCTTTAGCAGTTTAACCTGCCAAAATTTATATGTCTTTTAGTTAATTAAAACCACTTTAGCATACGACAATAATTTATGCTAATACGCAAAACATTAGCCGAAGTCAGCCCATGCGCGATCATTCACCCGATGGATCTACACCCGGGAGACTGAATTCGGATGCTTGAATTGTATTATTACAGTGGAAGGTTGCAGTGTATACCTAATGTATTATTCGATAGATCGTTAATAATTAATCTCTGACAGATATTATTGGCTTTCGGGAAATATTAACAGTTCCTTTAGGACGTGGCGCTTTATCTATTTAAACAGAACTAAGACTTATACTAAACGCAACGATACTGCTTATGATTAAAGTATAAAGCGTATTCTTTAGGAAATACTTTGTTACCAATCACAATCATACACACTATTCTGCCGACAGTCAGTACATTTGATCACACATAAAGAGAGCAGTAATTGACTCACGTAGGGTCTGCTAAATAACATTGGATTCAATACACACCACATTAATATAAATCGCAATTGTTATATATAGCCGGTCTCTCTAACCTGTAGTGTTATCAAGAAAATTGGGAATTGGGTGATTTATCCGTATTAGCCAAATAGCAATATTTCCATCCACAAATATTTACAATTAATAACTGACGGTAAAATAACAGTACAAACAATATGATTAATGCAAAAGTATCAAGATTAGTTAATGAGTATGATTATCAAGTTAAATTAGTTCGGTAACAGTTTATACTTTCGATAATTCAAGCAGTTTACGGTACAGCAGTATCTATCCAAAAATGCCGGTGTTTCTGGCTTAGACAGCAATAACAACAAAGTAACAAGAAAAAACAGTAAGACTGAACACTCTCCTTATCATCGGCAGAAAAGCTACACGTCGACAGGAAAAACCGCCCTGATTGGCCCAAGCCAAACAAAGAACCACGCGTCCAATGGCTGTTTCCATGTCAGCAACCAGCTGCTAGATGTCGTAATATGAATCATCACGGCTAAGCTGTGAAAGGTGGTTGGTGCATTACAAGTTTTTTGTCTTACCATGTCCACTAAAACACGTATATAGCAGAATGATTTTTATGTCCGTTAAAACACCTGTAAAGGTACCTTGCGGGCGAGGGGAATATATATACAGTTAGAAAACCTTTTTAGAGTATTCCAGCGCCTGGGGGAGAACTGGCCAGCAAAGGCAAACGTATCAGTTATCCCACAAAAGCTTTTACAAGGTGGTCGTGGGAAGAGAATCTTGCCTTCCACAGTTTCCGGAGAGTCCTCCATTCCCTTCCGGTAAACACAAACGACCGACTGGGTGATTGCGTCGCTGCATCCCGAATACAATTCCAGGTTTCCTCTTTGTCCTAGAATAGTGACGATAGAAACATCGCTCTAAGTACACGACGGCCTTACAAAGCCGATTCCAGGAGCTATAGTGGTCCGTCGCTCCCTGCAGGAGAGGTGAGAGTCCCTGCGAGACGTCTGATGTTCCAGAGCTCCAATCGCTCTCTCTGATCTTCATGAAGGATCCACTCGCGGTGGGGAGGTCCAGATCCACGGCGTCGTCCCTGGCAATATGTAATACCGACAGATCTATCCCGGGTTCAAATAACTCCGCTCCACCCGTCCGGGTTTTAGGTTTGACTTTCTCCGCTCCCTTGGCTGGTCTAATCTCAGTCGGAGTAAGATGGGGAGGCCATTCATCCTCCTTACTCAGGAAGTCGGGTTCACCTAACCGGTCTGTAGTATCTGTCAGTTCTTGAGGAGTTGCTCCTCTGGAAGCGATGTCGGCTATATTCATCGTCTTGGGGCAATATCTCCATTGATCTACATTGGAGTTAAGATTGTCATTATCTGAGGAGTGTGGTGTTCCCTCAGTTGGGTCGTCTCCCTCACTAGTATCGTCTTCCCATTCACTCACCTGGCAGACGCGATCTTGAAGCAGTCTTTCCCTGAGCGTTCTACGGGAAGGTCCAGTAAGGTACCAACCTACTCTAGTTCTTACCGCATAGGCCTGAAGTGGTTGCGGTTGAGTAGGTCGTTTCTCTAATGTCTCCAGCGCCTCATGCGCGTTTTGACCGATTAATATTTGTACTCCAGGATAATCGGTGTCGAATCTAGGGATGTTAAGTTGTTGGACATGATCATCTTCGTCCCAATTATAAGGTTCAACTTGGGTGGTAGCGAAGTTCTTTATTGCCACCATTTTTACTGACCTTATACTGTATTCTCCTAGTTTATCCTGTGGAGTGGACAACTCACCTATATAATAGTCGGCAGCTACAGTAGAATTCCAAACCTGCATGATCCCTGACATGTTTAGCTTGGTTCGGAACTTGGGTTGTCCAGCAAAGATGACTTCGGCTAGTTCTTTATCGATGAATGTTCCTGTGCTACCGGAGTCCAGGAGGGCGTTCACTATATAGCTCTTCTGAGGTCCGTGGACCCGTAACTGGACTACAGGAAATTCTCGGATTCCTATATTGGAAGTTGGCGCTTTCCAAGATGGTTGTTGATCTGAAGTAGTTAGGGTGAGGTCGCTGTCTGTGTCTTTCTCATACATGAGTGCTCGATACACTGCGGTGGTGTTTATTAAGTAACAGGATTCGTTTTCGTCGGAGAACTCGTCCGTATAGAATCCTTCCATCTCAGATTGATCAGTGTCGTTCACATCACTGAATTGGACATGTAGTTCGGACTCACTTACCTGACTCGGGCTGTTTCGTTCGAATTCCGTGTGCAACAAGATATGATGTTTTGCGCCGCACTTTGCACACCTTGCGTCGGAGTAACAGGTTCGCCGTTGGTGTCCTCGTCTGAGGCAATTATAACACAACCGCTTATCCCACATGACTTCACGTCTATCCTTAAGTGATTTCCTCAGGAATTTATCACACGCATTTAAACGGTGGGGCCCGTCGCACAGCACACATTTGGGCTTGATGTTACTTACTTTAACATGTGCTGTGTGGTGCACACTTGTTCTTTCTTCGGGCTTTCTCACCTGAATTCTTTTAGGAGACGTAGGAGGGGTTTTTTGTACCGGTTCCCTTCTGTCATTGGGTCGAGACTTGGATTTACTTACCTGATCTTTAGGCATTTTATTGACATAATAAGATCTGTCAGTGTCTTTCCCGCTGTCCTCTCCTTGAGAAGTTTGGCTTTCACCGTCGTCGGTATAATATACTGGTGTTACCCTTCTCCTAGAAACGGGTTTCTCACTTACCTTACTTTCCGCTGTCTTCTCTCTGGACTGCTTTATGAGCTGTAATTTCACCTCGCTATCCAAGAATGACATGAGATCAGCCATGGTAGGGTCTCGTTGTTGTTGTTCCATCATATATAACACCTTCTTGTCCCAGCGTGTACCTACTCCACCCTTGGGCAAAGTAGATGCTAAGGCTCCTACAACCATAGAATTCTGGTATTCATGAGACTTACCTAACCAATCTAGTTGTCTACAGATCTCCTGAATCTCATCGGAAAACTCTATAATCCCGCTGCTAAGAAACTTTCGGGGCGCCATTAATTTCGCATATAAATACCTAGCTATGTTAGTCCTATTACCATACCTGATGTTTAGTGTATCCCAAACTTGTCTTAATCCGTCTGGATGTCCAATAAACTTTAACGCCATTAACTTGGGAGATCCTTCCAAGCACTCGATGAGGTATCTAAGTTTTTCTCCATTAGATAGTACAGAGTTCTGTATGTTATCTTTGTAATATTCATTAAAAGGTAACCATTTCATCTCATCTCCATTGAATTTGACTATCTCTCCCACCTTCACCGCTTGACGGGCTTCGGTTCTAGCCATTTGACGCGTAAAACTTTCTTGGGCCATCGTGTTATTTAATATCGAGTTATCGGTATATAAATTTCTCGGATTATGATCAGGTCTATAGGGAATGTCATTATCAACAGGTCTATAATTACCCTTAATAGGGTTCACTATAGGAGTTTCGACTTCGCTAGCAGTATATATGCGTGTAGGCTCCACACCTTGCGCATGAGATACTTCAGACCTAACAGGTTGACACATTGTTACTGAGGGTGGTGGTATACCCCCTTGTGTGTTTACTAATTTATCGCGTTCGAGCGCGATACTTTGCTGCACTTCTTGCAACTCTAGCCTACTTTCCCTTACTGTGCCCTTGAATTGCTGGACAGTCTCCTGCATCTGCCCGAGCAGGATATCCATCCCCCGCTGTCTCTCGTCCACCCATTCGACCGCCGAAGCGGGAGTCGCCAACGTTGTAGCGGGCGGACGAGGGACAACGGGCGACAAATTATGAATAATTCGCTCGGGGTCCAGGACCTGAACTGTATCCGGGGCAGTTCTACGGGGCACAGGTAGCTTAGTGCTATGCAAAGGGAATTTAGAGGTAGTCTCAGGGAGCACAGGTATGTCTATCACCGAAGGGGTGATTTCAAGAACAGGCCTAATTATTTCAGGCTCATCTACTATAGTAGGGAGTCTTTCTATTTTAATTATTTGGTCTGTGGGCTCTGTACTACCTAAGTTGGTGTTATTTAGTTGCCTTCTAACAGCTGGAGGCAAATCAGGCAATTTCTGACGGTGGAATGTTCTTTTACGTCTGCTTAAACGAGATCTATTTCCTTTGCCTTCAGTATCGGTGGTATCACCTTCCTCAGATGATGTATATCCCTGTCGTTTGGGAGTAGATCGATTCATCATCTGCATATTGCTAGCTGTTAACTGTTTATTTATGCAGTCTTGATTCTCCTGAATGTTTTCCAATTCTAACTGGGTGATTTCTTCAGTCGCTCTCCGTTCTGTTTCTGCTACTGCCTCTGCCACTTTTCTTTCCACTTCGGCCTCTGCCGCTGTCGCCTTTCTTTCCGCTTCGGCCTCTGCCGCTGCCGCCTTTCTTTCCGCTTCGGCTTCTGCCGCTGCCGCCTTTCTTCCCGCTTCTGCCTCTGCCGCTGCCGCCTTTCTTTCCGCTTCTGCCGATGCCACTGCTGCTGCTACTGTCGCTGCCTTTCTGTCTTCTATACGTTTTTTCTTAACCCTTTCCTCTTGGTCTCTAGCGATGCGGAGTTGTTCATCGAATTTAGCCTGATTCGCAGCTCTCATTTCCACATCGATGGCATCCAACACAAGCTTGGTTCCTTCACTATTAGGGCTAAGTCCCTCTAACCTTCTCCTCAACTCGTCATCACCTAAAAAACGTTGATAGTCTGACAGATAGATGTCAATGGCATCCCTCTTATGCGGTTTCTCTGCTGTCACTTCGCTCTCGGTTGTATCTAGTAGACTGTCTGACAGGTTCTGCTTTGCGTCAGACATGCTTATGTGTACAGTTGAATGTCTACTGCTGTATTACAGTTAAAGCAAGTCTAGTAATTCAGTATCACTGTTAGCCTAGTAATTAATTACCGATACTACTACTCAGTGTAGCGTGGTATATATAATATATTAGAATACCGGTATGCTTATAGTATATATAACTATTATTACAGACTAGGTTTATCACAGAATACCGGTATAATTTTAGCACAAATATATATAAATATATAATAGGCCTATCGGGAATACCGGTATACAGCTTACAGTTTTGTAGTATATATAATTATAATTCTGGACTAGAATTAATTATAAAGTACCGGTATAATTTCAGCCTAAACTTACAGAAATAAAGATAATAGGCCTATCGTAAATACCGGTATATCAATTATTTTAAATAATTGAATTTCTGAATTTTTAGGGTTACTTGGTTACTTTACTTACTTTATTACCGTTATTTGAGCAGTAGTCTAACTGACATTGAGACCTAATGGTTGTATGGTAGGCCTACTATTTATAAATCGTTAGATTTGATTTATAATATATATATACCCGTTTTAATGGGTTTTGTCAATGTTTGAAATAAATGTTATTATTTCTGGGGAGTAATCACTACACAAAGCGGTGCGCTTTCAGTGAAGTGTTACTTATAGGACACTAAAACAAATAATACTAATTTACCTAAGTTACTTAATACTACAAATTACGTACGATTCGGGTTGAGATTACAATCTCTAAATAAACACAAAAATTTACAAAAACACAAAATACGAATTTTTTAGGGTAATTTTACAAGAAGTCTACAAACCAGCCTAACAAAGGGTTAGAAATCTGGTTATTACAACGGACAGGGTACTATGGTATTTGAAATAATAAGTAGTAGTAAAAGACACTGCGTTGTCCAGATAGGAAAATACCACCGCCTGACGACCTATAGCCGTATCGCTATAGGTTCTACGTTATATATCATGGAGTGTTCCTACCTAGAAGTTAATAGAGCTAATCGAACGTGCCTATCAACCACTTTACAATACAAATGTAATGCCTACACTAATTACTTTCGGAAAGTACTGTACACTAAACCCTAAATTAGGTACGAGTACTTGTATAACATATAATCTGTAGTTAAATATACTTGAACAGCTAAAAGAACCACGGCATCTGCTGGAGTGACCGATGCACAAAATCACCAGTCTTTACCTACGCCAAGCAGCCTGTGTAGTACCGGGGTTAATTTAACTATAGCGGTATGTATAACAAACACAATTATTGTAGGAACAAACTTGGGGAATGAATGTTGCGAATAATCGCATAAACTCTGAATAATAAATATTACGCTACGCGTACAAACTACTCAAACAAATGCAGACCGAACACTGACAGACTACCATCAAGCCTAAACAAACTACGGTATATGCAGACTCCGAAATAATTAGGTAGTATGCGTTCTAACCCAGTAGTACGACTTATTCTTTAATTGGGGGTTTACCTTACAGCATTCGCTGCCCCTACTTCCTAACCGTTCTTTATCGGACAAGTGATCTACACACGCTGCAATCCGCTCAGGCCTAATAACAGCCAGACAACTATCCAGCCTACAAATTATCTAAATAAAATTATACGCTACCCGTACAGACTTACGCAAACAAAGTACAGACTAAACGATGGCAGACTACTCTCAAGCCTAAATAAACTACAGGACATGCAGACTCCGAAATGATTAGGGAGTATGCGTTCTAACCCAGTAGTACGACTTATTCTTTAATTGGGGGTTTACCTTACAGCGTTCGCTGCCCCTACTTCCTAACCGTACTTAATCGGACAGGTGATCTACACACACTGCAATCCGTTCGGACTTAACAGCAATCAGACAACAGCTCAGCCTACAAATCGTCTGTACAATCTGATCAGGTTTACACGCCTTCTGTTCAATACTGGCCTACAAATAAATAAAACTTGACAGAAATAAGTAAACCATATAAAGGAATAAGGGGTGATCAATCCCTAATCCCTTAAACAGCCTACCGGTATGCAACAATCAAATCGAATAATACTAGTGTACTTATACGGAAGTACCGGTTAGGACAGCTAGGCCTACGGACCTACAGAAGTACCGGTTCTGGCAGTTGGACCTACTGACCTACGGCAGTACCGGTTCTGGCGGTTGGGCCTACTGACCTACAGATGTACCATTCAGGTTTACCGGTTGACCGGTACTTTCAACTTTATTGCTTACTGCAATAAAGAAGCTATATCCGTTATTGTTCGCGCTTTTAGACCTTTGGCAGTTTAACCCGCCAAATTAGGATGTCTTTTAGATAATAAATCACTTTTAGCCTATGACAAGTATTTGATTCACTACACTAGTCGAAACCAATCTGTGCGCGATCATTCACCCGCTGGATATACCCGGGAGATTGGGTTCGACGGCTTAATCTTATTGCTATGTAAGCCTAATGTATTATTCGACTGACAGTATTATATAATCTCTGACAATATTATTCACCTTCGGGAATATTAACAGTTCCTTTAGGACGTGGCGCTCTATCTATATAAACAGAGTTTGACTTAAACTACTCACAACGATATGGCTTAGTTATAATTCACATATATGGCGCATTCTTTAGGAAATGCTTCGTTATCAGTCTCACTCATACACAATGCTGCACAATACTGCACACTAATCTGCCGATCTTCACTGATTTTAGTCACATATAAAAGGAACACAGACCGAATCATGTAGGGTCTATCAAATAACATTAGATTCACTTCAAACCACTCAACATAGGTCGCAATCATTTATCTGTAACCTTTCTCTCTTACCTTCGGTATATCAAGAATATTGGGTTTTCGGGGTTATTTGTCGTTATTCCAAATATAATAATTCATCAACCATATTATGAAGAACTGACAGTAAATAGCAGTATAACAATATAAAGTATGCACAGTGTTACACAGTATGCAGTGTATGCAGTACTGCAGTATGCAGTATGCAGTATGCAGATAACGGATATATGTCCTTATAATTAAGCCTACTAGTGTAGGGCTAAAGCTGAAAACACGGAGGTGCCAAAAGCCGGTTCTTAGGCTCTGGGCAAAAACATAACACTGAACTACTGAGTTTCTGTATACACCTCCAACACAGAGACAACAAACGCTCTGATTGGTCAACCTGAACAACGAGAGAACAAAGAAACAAAGAAACGTCGACGTGGCAATATCAGCTGCTAGCCGTCGTCATGGTAGCGACACTGTTTTCAAGAGTATCGAGCTTTTACGTCACGGAATTAAGGATTATGTCCTCTAAAGTACAAATACAGAAGAAATAGCTTTTATGTCCGCTAAAACACCAGTACAGCAAGGACACGGCCTTTTTATGCCTGGTAAACCAACTACAGAGTATTTTACGGGAAAAATAAGGAAAAATAACCGGACAATTCAGCAAAAGCTTTTACAACCGTTTATAACAAAAAAATTTGATTTACTTTCATTGATCACCAATACCGCGTACCGGATATATTGCCTACATTGTAATGTGAAAAAAATCGAGCAACATTTCCTCTGAAAATGCTGAGCGAACATTCGAGACAGGGGGGGGGGGGGGGGGGGGGAAACTGGACGCAAAACCCGCCTTGGCGAAAAAATCCAGCCTCAATTTTAAATTCTCAATTTAGGGAAAGGTGCAGGTTACAGTGGCACGTTAATTTAACCAAAACAACAAACTAAACACATTAGAACAGGTTACAGTTTTATTTTTGCAAGTAATCATCTGTTATTTGCGTCGAATTTCCCCTGGAGAGGGTTTAACTTTTATTGTGTCCAGTTTCCCCCCCTATCTGGAACATTCTTGTAATTGGACCTCAGACATTCCGAACTTACTACCGAACGAACTATAAAGATAAAGACAAAATACTGATAACGGATAAGTTGACTGATCATCTATTACATTATGTAGTATGTTTGGGTAATTATTTAATTCGGTCTAGGCCATTTGATTAGTTGCAAATCAGGTTTTTACTTTTCCTATATATGTAGCTGGTGCTAAGTGATCCATATGGTTTACCTGTAAATCAACCACTTCTTCATACGGAGGCGGTTTTTCTTCGATTGTTTTTCCGCTTCCCAGTTTAATTTCCTTCATCGATATCGCGGTATCGCAATCACTGAGTCCCGAAACATCCACCCCGAAATCGCTGAAGCGACCAGAGGCAATATTTATACCTGCCATATTAATTATATTCGCATAGTAGACTATCACTAGTGTGAAATACTCATGGTCATGTTGCACTAATTAATTGATAGTAACATATAACAAAAAAATAACCCTCCACATGCCAGCAGCATGGGGTGGAGGAGCACCCCTCCTCCTCCCAATATTTCATCACAAACACATCAACCAAACTTACGATATTTTTTTATTGAAAACGCACTACATTGTCCTGAACATTCTTCACTGCTAGTAAACTCAACTCGAAATTACTGAAATATTGGCTATGGTTGGTTCATTAGTCGCTGTTCTTCAACAGCTGATTGCCCAACAATGGTGTGTATTAAACACATTGCCTTCAATTCATTTCTCTCAGGAGGACGAGTTTTTGTTTCGGCACGAATGCTTTAAGTGACTAGCCAGGGCGCCTATCTATCTACAGTATCTACCTTCCATCCTTAAATGGTAAGTTAAATGAGTACTGGAGTTTTCTCTGGAAATGAGTACTGGAGTATAGTTCTGGGGGGACCGCACTGGAAATTAGTCGTCATACTTTGTGCGTAATCTGTACTAATTGCCCCACAAAAAAAATTATTTTACTGTAAATGTGGCGCAAATTAAAATATTATGGTAGGTAGGTAACCTTACTATTAAACTTATTACACCACACGTGACATTTTACTTCTATTGTGAGAAATTATTTGTTTAGATATAATAAAATAAAAATGACATTTCACCAACACAGAATCATTGTTTTGCGTAATGCAGCCTCTTTCCCGGTCGTCTTCTTATTTATATCATCACACTGATCTCTTCTCGAAACTTTGGAATCCTTTTACATCACTTTATATGTATCTCAAGAGGAAGGTTAATGGATCAGGATGGTTACTGCCGAGCTGCAGATGCACACCGCATCGTGTACCCATATCGGGATCGCTACTTTCGAGAAACAAACCCAGAATTAGTTCATTGAGCAAAACATAGATACTGAGAGGAGATAAGGAACCCTGGAACTACGTATAATATTGGGCCAGGCGCGGTTACAAATTAAGTTATCTATAGTTATAAAGATCATATGTAGGGGTATGGGTCTTTGTGGTTCTTTTTATAACTGTGGCACAAATGGCTACTTATATTTTGTTAACAGGACCTCTTGGTATTCGGATTGAGGTTGAACTACCAGAACTCCCATTTACGAGATGACGTGTTTTATATGGACTCCGTATGAACTCTATATGAACTCTTAGTTATACTGTATATGGACTCTTAGAATACCGATATATTTAGGATGCAGGCGGGTGGTGGATGATTTATATATTCATTTACAGTAACTACATTTTGTACGTAGGCCTACTTGCATAAAATTTTGATGGCGGATCAACAAACAAGGTCGACCAAAATGTCGACCCAGTGACATTGATAAAGGTCCGGGTTATAGTGCACGTCTATGAAACTAACCATCTATCCGTGAGAAAATTGTAGTGCCTAGCTGATGGTGAGGAGCTACATTAAAATATTTATCTTACATTCGAACGGATTTCACACACTTGATTGACGGTATCGTGGGAAGCACCAATAAATAGGACTACCGATAACTAACGACTTATAAAGCTAGTCATGGAATACAATATATAAAATAATAAATGGTTTTTGTAATTTTGTAAATGGTTTTTAAAATGATAAATAATTTATTGTATTAAATTGACAGGTTTTATTCATATTTATCTTATCAGCTGATCTTGAAATTATGTCCAGCTTGAATATCACGTTACGAAAACATTATTCACTGGAACTACTGGAAGATGATGTAACATATTCTTTGCCCTTAATAACTTTCAGCCATTGGTTCCTGACTTCTCTACTTTCGAACCAAAACTTATCCTCTCTATTGCCCCTTTTCATTGTTAACTGAATTCCGTGTTCTAACGATATCCCTCGATTTGTGGTCAACGTTGATTTCGGTTGAATTGGTTCCGCCATGAACTCTTCTAGGGCGTAGATTTTGGTTATGTCTTTCGGTATTAGCGAACTATCTCGGGTCAAACTCAATACGTTTCTATTCAGCCCGGTGGATTTAATTTCTCCCCAATATGCCCTAACTTTTCGGCCTTTAATATCTTTGTAGATGAGTCCTTCCTTTATAAATCCCAATAGTCGCTATAACAATAAAAACGTTATATAAATAATGTAATAATGGTAAATGAATAACTGCACCAAATAAGAGGAAAATCGCGCCAACACTCTTTTCTATACAGTATTATTCACTTGTCCTTCAGGAGTGTGAGTTTTGCAGGGACTTGTTACACTATATAGCAGTACAGACACTACTTCCGGGCGGACTTTATTTATACCCATGTGAACGACCCAACAGGTAGTTGTGCGCTAAACCGCGCGGTTTACCGCAGCCCATTTAAACAATCAATGTTAAAACAATTAATGTAATTTCCTGTTGAATTCACAGTCCACAGATAGACAATCAGTTACCGCAACGGTACCGTTGGGTGTGAACGGGCTCCGGGTAGTATACCGCTGGCTTACCGCTTCAATACCGCTAGACTACTTTACCGCTCACGCACCGTTGGATGTGAACGGGGCTATAGGAGGCTTTGTGAAAGAATTCTACTGGGGGGCTACAACACTTGCACTGTGCAGTAAACACTGACGGCTCAACAAACAAATCCTGACGGCTGATTAGTCTTTAGCTACCATCTAATCTAATGCTTCTGATATTAAACCTAGAGGCTGCCAAGTGTATTGGTGATGTTCCTCTATACCTATGCTACTACTTTTATACTACAGTACCTCAACCTCTCCTTGACATGTAGTATCGCAGTTGATGTACAGTAGTGTCTGAACTGCCTGATGCCTAGGAATGTTTGATGTAGGCAATTTTCTTAAATCACGATCAAGTCTCACTCTAGATTGCAATTGTGAGGCAATAAATATCCGGCGGATGTAGTTGAAAGTATTTAATTATTAAGCAATTACTGTTCGACTTACATAGGAGACACAAACTACTTCATACAAGATATCTTGAAAACGAAAAAAAATGAAAAACTCTTTGCAGATTTGGAATCAAAATTAAATTCTGATTCATATAGGATATTATTGTTTGTCGCAAATTCGACTGACACAACCCTCCCCCCCTCCCCACTCAGCAACATATGTAAGTAATGTAAATAATTATAAATATGTTATGTAAAGTCTAATAAATTTCAAGCGATTTCATAATTAAATATAGAACTTGCCAGTGTAGATTCGTCTATTGAGTTGTTGATGTTTAGAACAATGAATGAGGACAATATGGCAACATCATATTTGTCTGCAGCTTGTACGTTAATTCGAAATTTGTTATCATCCTCCCTAAAGATTGAAATTCCACCACCGTGACCTTTTGAAAGAACTGACCCATCAAAACGATTCGTTCGATATACCGTAGTAGGGCCTCTACGCAAAGTCAATAACCACTCGACGAATGCAGTTTTTTGGTCAAATCTGAACATTAACATTCGCTCATTTGGTACGTTTTCCTCTAAAAAGCCTTCGGACATTGCTTTACAATCCACAGTGAATGTTTCCAGACCAGCTGTAGCTTTGTGATGGGATAGTAACAGATCTTGTGAGGTTACCCAGAATGTTGAACCTTTCATTGCAAGCAGGCTCTCTCTACCTTCATCTTCTCTTATGCGTGGCATTTTATTTGCCTTCTTGAATTTTGTTACAGTAATTGACATTTTTATACTATTGTATTTGATAAGTGCAGTAAAATCTTCCGTGTTAAATTTTTATATAGCAAAACTAAGATTCAATCTAATTTGTTGATTGTCTTAATCTTAAAAGTGATACATGTTTTTATAAATTGCATATCTTCCACTATATACAGTAAAGTGCCCAAGTGTTTACGACTATAAGGTCGGTCACACTATGTAAACATATATAGCATACAGTATATATTAGTATAAATTAGGTCTATATTATGCAACTTAATGTTTTAGAACCTCCAATGTATCGAAAAACATTCCACTATGGAACGTTTCACACATACTCTCGTGTTATACATTTTTAACGATCATTATTTATAGATAAGCGGTGTATTATTCATATTGTCCATATATCTACTGGCTTATTTTACAGAATATTATAATCAATACATATAATATAGGTTTACAGTAAATATTGCAGTCATGAGCGAGTCATTCAACCGTTTATATTGATTGCCTATCAAACATTTGAATTTTATAAAACAGTGAGAACCATAAAGCTACCCATAACTCAATTGGTGCAGTAGGAATTCTGCTAAGCCCATTTGCACTGCAAACCTCAAACAACATTGAATCTATAAATTCTGGCGTCATGATTGCAACATTTGATGGGAATCCAAAGACAACAGTCTGAAACACAATGTCAAAGTCATTGTTGGTGACCTGAATGCGCAAATTGGCCCAGAAGACATCAAGGGTTACACAAATAACACCAATTCGAATAGAAATGGGTACTTACTCTTAGACCTAATGGAATAATGTGAAAATATAAGTAAAAATATTAAAAATATCTACTACTGCAGTACCAAAGCAATCGTAATACAAGGTTTTTCAGACCTTCGTCTTATTCAAACCTTCGAACCAATACCTCTGCATGGAATTTGAAGAAATTTGCTTCGATTTACTCGCTTAAAGATACGTTTTATAAAATAATACACGCAAAGATAGGTGGAATATTTAGTACTGTAGTAAATTTAGTAGCGAAATGCCAAGCCTATCAAACAAAAGTGACACAAAGCATCGTAATGCCCTGCTTTTCTTCTTCAATTTGATATACTATATGATTAAATTTATTTTTGTCAACTCGAGTAGCACAACTTCTAATTAATGGTATTTTACTCTACAGCAATAATAAATCTTCGACTTCTAAATAATGACTTCTTATAACAGCTGATCGAGGTATTCTACAATGTAGTGAGGAGGAGGCCTTGTATTACGATCCCTGACGATACCCCAACGGGGAGAAATATATAGGCCGTTGTTTAAATTATCTTTTAATTGTCTTCCGGGGCTATAAAACTCCTGTTCCACCAACCCTTTGTATTACGATGGCTTAGATAGTGCTAGGACGAGCGAACTCAGACAGTGGAAATGAAATCATTCCAGGCTTCCCGATTCTCCATAGTTGTCGCAATTTCGTTTCTCTCAAGTCCAGTACCCCTTTCAAGTTGGTCTATAGCCGGTCGTCCACGGCTACGCGTTCCTTGTGTTGGTTGGTCCTTGTCTTGAACTTAGAAGTAGATCGGGTATACCTCATGTTTACTTCTTCAGCAGTGCCCACTGAATTATAATCGGCTTTCATGGATGGTGGTGGATACAGATGGTATTGTACCATAAAACTCTGCGTTTGACACGTGTTGTCTCCAGCTGATGTTTAGGGCTGCCCTTAGTAGTCTTGTGTAGCAATCATCAATTCGGCGTTCAAGTGATTTAGTCAGTGTCCAGGTCTCACCCCCGTATAAAAAGTACACAGGCACTTTTGGCAAGGAACTAGGATAATAACATTCTTCTAGAACATTCACCAATATATAAAAAAAAACACATAAAAACGCCAAAAAATCAATGTTCAAAAATGTTCACACAAGCTATACTAGTGCCAAAACAATATCTATCACTACTATGATAAAGACAAAAATCATAATTAGACAGTAATAAACGATTAAAAACACATTTAATGAATACAGATTTGGTGTACATGTAGGGTAGAGATAGTTATTTGTTTCAGAGACAAGTTGTTATGGATGTCAACCCAAATATGAAAATAAATAGATATATAAAATCTTATTATATTTTCCAAGAATACCGAGCTTACTTCATATCATAAATCAGTATATCACATAACTGAAGTACTGATCAGATACTGTATAACCGCATCTGACAAACGATACCGGTAATCATAAAAAAAAGGTCCACTATAAATGCGATATATTTTGCACACAAGTTGCAGCAATTAATGTAATGTCACGGGGGGATTATGAACTTAATTAAGAAATCAATTAATTAATATATATCATCCAAAAAATTTTTGAAAATTATGTTATACTAATTTTAACCTAACTAATATTATAACAAGAAATATTAGAACAAAATGCATTTAATAAATTTTAGTATCGGTACGCATACTGTATTGCACTTGTTCTTAGTACTCACTACTAGGTGGTAGGCCTACCTACTAAAATTTTGTTAGATCGAGTTGATGGTAGATCAAGTTGCATCCTAGCTATTAATATAAAAATAATATTCAAGAACAAATATTTTTTGTTACCAAGGTTTTATTTTTTTTTAGATTTAAGTGGTCTCACATCCATGGTTGATTTTAATTTCGTACGTGTTAAACGGAACAATGGATGGGGAGAAAAATAGAAAAACAATTATTGTTTTGCTATATTTCGGACACCTTACGGTAGACCGTCGTCAGGCTTTAATTTAATTTAATTATACAACAGAACAACAGATTATAAGAACTGCAAATGTTTAAAATTCCCGCCAACGAAATAGGACTGAAATTAGAAGCCTGACTAGAAAATAGACAAAACGAGACCATGCGAAAAATAAACTCTGAAAATAACAGTAGAAATGAAAGGATAGAGGCGATAATTCGTAATTAAGTACGTAGTTTGTCAATTAAATTTTCAAAATCCACCAAAAGGAAAGATTAAAGTAATTAAACGATATACTAATGGGTTTAAAGTGCAAATTGGAAAATAAATCGAAACCGACAACATAAATCAGTAAATAGATAACCAGACCATCATACATGGTCTCGTGAGTCCGCAGGTCTGTGAGACTGCACGTCTGTGAGAATGCACGTCTGTGAGTCTGCACGTCTGTGAGAATGCACGTCTGTGAGACTGCACATCTGTGGCGTTTCATTCCCTAGGCAACGACTTGGTTTGGTGGGATGTAACTAATCAGGTGGGATGTAGCTAATAACTATCAGTGAACTCAGCATATTAATTGTCAAAATAGAAGCAAAACTTAAAGATTGTCCTTTGACGTAGTATCAACCGATTATAGCGACCCTTCACCACTTACCCCATCTCAACTTAGGCATGGGTTTCGCCTTAAAAGTCTTCCAGACAATTAACAATTACCCTGAAAAAGACAGCGATCCATCATATAAACCCCTAGAGACTCAAAATAATCTTCTAGAGAATTTCCTGCATCTCCATTATATTCTTCAATTATACTGGACAAGATGGTCCGTAGAGTACTTAGCATCTCAATTCGTGAGTTGAATCGTTGGAGTTCACGGTCTGGTCCTCCTGTGAGGATAGGAGATGTCGTAATGATTGAAGGAGATATTCACACTCCAAGAGGAGGAGGCGTGGTAGAATTACCGCTCTCCACCCAGGTATAGAGGGGTCCGTTTGATCTGTCACTCCATTGTGCGGAGGTGTTGCTTGAACTTCCGATGCGGTTTGTTTTTTGTGTTGTCGTGTCGTATACAATATGGGGTATGGAGCTACTTCGAGGTTTAGTTGCCAACATCGTCTTTCTCGAATTTCGGCGGCGTCACTACATTGCTCAGATCTAATGCCTACCATAGGTTTTCGCTTATTATAATGCACATTTGTTTTCTGTGCGATTATCTACTGTATATTTGTTGGGTTATGGATTCAGATGTCACTCCCATCCTGTGAGCAATTGTACATACAGTCGTTTACTACGCCTTGCAACCCATAGATGGCGCTAGGCTAGTATTATCATTAGATTTCTTGCTGTAGTACTGTACACCATGCCCTACATGAAGCCACGGCCCTACTATAGTTGGTGTACCGGTACCATATATTATATGCGATATATGCATGATACATGGCGCAGTAATGTGTAGGATCCCCCTAGCAGTTCCCTGAACTCATCCTCCCTCCCGCAGCACTAGTAAATAGGGATTGAAACACACCGGACCATCACAGGTGCCTCATGTCCTTCACTGGTTCCTTCCCTCCCCACTAAACTCATCCGGGACTGATAAGGATTTTTCCTCTCCCCGATGCCATGCAAGAAACCATAGCGAGACTGCAGTGATTCCAACATGGATGAGGCTTGAGACGATGGCCCATGCCGGCCGGCCCATGCCGCGCCCCATGCAACCAACCCACTGAACTCGCGTCGCTTAATCGACACCTCTTCGATGGACAAAGTGGACTGTGAGATGTCCTATGCCACCTACCGACGGTGGTGCGCCGCCTGGCAGGTGAACTGCCAGCACTAACAGGTTGACACCTACCCTGACAGACTCAGGTCTACTCCCTCCTCGCAGCGCTCAGGATGGCGATACAGTAAATGATCTGGGATACCCTCTGGATCGAAATAAATGACCCGAATATGGACATGGCACTCATCCTCGACGCAATCCAAACTCACCTTTGGGACAAAAGATACGTTGCGGTGGATCGGATCGCCTTCCACTGCCGCATCCAGCATGCAAACAAATCCTTTGACTCGTTCCGCGTCGTGCTGGAGGAGCTGGCCGATGACACGCGGCTCTGCGAGCACTGCCGCAATGACCAGTTCGTAATGCAGATCCTCATCGGTATCCGCGATGAGGAGACCCAACGCAATCTCTTGGAGATCCTACCCCAACCAATGCTGGATCAATGCGTGACAATGTGCCAAACATTCAAGGCTAGCGGACGGAATGATGCCGTCCTCGGCTCGGGAGTGATCTCGAAACTCTCCCAATATAAAACAGATAAACGGGCCTCGACAGAGTCCCAATGGGAATGAACGAGGTTGCCATCGCCGCAATGACCACTGCAAACAGCGGAATCTCAGTGCACTCCCCAAGCCACGGTCGCAATTGCGCGAACACGAAGTTGGGTGCGAACTGCAGGCATTGACATCCGGTGGGGATATACAACTGCCCCACCCACGGGTCAACCTGCAGTGGATGCAGCAAGACAGGCCATTTCCGGAACGTCTGCCAGTCCACACCACCAACCTGCGACCCCGAACCCAGCGGACTGAACTCGGTATTTGTCAACAAACTAAACCAGTGCGACTACTGTGGGACAACCTGCTCTTTGAAAAACATTACCGTTAAACTATCTCTCCCGGGGGGCGCTGATTTGGGATCCATCGCACACACGCTCCCAGACAAGGGAGCAGCCGCCACCATCATTAATGAACAGTTGTTATACCAGAGCGGAGGCCAATGCAAGGATGTATCAATGTCCCACAACATCGGCCTACTCACGGCTGACAACCTCCCTCTCACTACAGAAGGGCAGGCATCGATCCGCATCGACTATGGGACACAGAGCCATACGAGCGACATTGTCTTGTCACCCGAGGTCGATGGGTTAATTCTCTTCCTCGCGGCCTGCCAGGCATTGGGAATCTTTCCCTATGAGTTTCCCCAGCAAATCGCCTCCCTTCCTCGTGCAGTGGTCTCACCCTCCCACGAATCGAACCCCATAGCGCTCACCAAACCCAGCAAGGATGATGCCGACTTCCAGACCGCAATCTCAGAGAGATTCGCGGACGTGTTCGACGAGCGAACTGGCTTCCTCCCATGTATGGTGGGCCCCCCATGCATATTTCCCTCATGCCCAACGCGGTCTGATTCTACGTCAATGGCCCGAGTGTTTTTCCGACATCAACCATGATCCCTTCTGAGTGTGTGTTCTGTGTACCGCCTTCATGTCCTTCTTGTCGGGATATTACTGTATTATGGCTCTGTGCGCCCTTTTCTTGCTCTCGTCTGTTGCTGCCAGGATTCTGTGCCATACTACTACTATGATCGGCATGCTGCATTGCAGCTGCATTTTTAAGAATGCTGTGCCGGCTTGTCAACAAAATTGCACCGCCACAACTCCCTATCACCCATGACATTTGCTAGATCATCCGCTTCTTCAAGGCCAGTGTCCTTTAGGATGCGTCTCAAGAAAGTCATGGGCTGTCCACCATGTTTATTCACGCCATGAGGCTGCCAAAGTACAAGATTATGCACTGGCTGGTCCTCACGGCGAAAGCAATGTCCTGCAAAGCGGAGGCGATTTTGTTCTAGTGTTAAGCTTGGGGGAACCAATGAGACACCTCCAATGTTATATAGTGTCTGGTTGGAGATGTGTGCATTGTACTTGACACAATGAACCCGGCGTAGCATTCTTGTGAATGTGCCATCCAGAGATTTGGTGTCCTCAGCAGTTAGAGCCCAGCATGGACTCCCGTAGAGGAGTACTGGAACTACTGCTGCTCTAAATAATCGGACCTTAAGTTTCCGATTAATTCTCGGTGACTTCCAAATCCTGGAAAGCCTGTTCAAGGCTGCCCATGCCTTTCCCTTACGTATTCGAAGGTCCTCACCTGACTTCCGGATCCATGATCCCAGGTAACAGAAGTCGTCCACATGCTCAAGCATACCATCCTTTGAGCTTATGCTCATCCGATCAGAGACTTGCTGAGGACTTTCAAAGTTAACTGTCAGAATTTTGGTCTTTCTGGAGTTAATAAAAAGACCAACACTAGAAGCAGCATGTTCTAATGAGCTGAGGAGCCGTTGGGCTCCCTCTAATGATTCTGAGAGTACTCCTAAGTCATCAGCAAAGTCTAGATCAGTTAGGTACTTGGCAGGATTTCCTCGACTTCTGGAGCCAGTAGGTGGAGTTATCATCACCCCATCATCATTATAATGATCTAAGGACATGCGTAGAACATAGTCAACCACAATAATGAACAAAAATGGTGCAAGTGTGTCTCCTTGGAGGACGCCCCATAACACTTCAAATGGTTCTGTGTCACCGTCAACAGTAGACACAAATGTTGTCGAACCATCGTATACTGATCTGATTGCTGCAATAATTTCATCAGGAATCCCATATAATGAAAGTATGCTGAACATACGTGAGCGAGAGACTGAATCAAAGGCCTTGAAGAAGTCAACAAAGATAACAGCCAGATGCCTGTCTTTCTTTTTTGATAACTCTTCAATTATCCTTCTAAGTGCCAAAATGGGCTCCATGGTCCCACGACCTTTACGGAACCCATTCTGATTTCCACGGAGCAGTCTCTCAATGGGATCCCTGATGCGATTTAATAGAATCCTATTGTATAGCTTTGCAGCAATCGAGATCAATGAGATTCCCCGAAAAGAACCATAGAGTGTTAGGTTGCCCTTCTTGGGAACTGGCACCAACTTATTTGTTTTCATTTCTTGTCGGACTCTTGTTGTTCGGTACATGTCTACTATGATGGGATAGATGAGCTTTAAACACTCAGGTATTTTAAAGACCTCAGGGGGAACACCATCTACTCCACTGGCACGATTGGTCTTAATGCTCTTTGCAGCAGCCTTCACTTCTGCAAAGGAGATATCGCCAATGGGAATATCTGGGAGTACAGACTCAGACACTTTTACTTCTATAAAGTTATCAGGCAATACCCTGTCATTATTGAGGAGCTTTTCAAAGTGGGCTTTCCAACCATTGAGGCGATCGGCTGGTGATTCAGCCTTAACCTTGGTGGTTGGTTGGCTTTTCCGCCCAGTAAGTAGATTGATCGATTTCCATGCCTGTGCCATTGTATGTCCTAGTGTATGTCCACTGTATGGCCTAGTCTGATGTTATCCTGGCCACTTCCTGTGCATCTTGTTCCTGGATTCCAGTAGTCAGTCATACCTGGAATGATTTACTTATATTCTGCTTACCTCCAGAAGCCGCTCTATCTACTTTCACACCATTGGCTGTATTATTATTTTTATTAGAATCCCTATTATCTTGTCTACAACAGTCGATTATCTTTTGTTCTGTCAGTATTATTTTATTATATAAATTTTTTATTTTTAATTCAGTCATTTTATTTAATCAGTCACATTTATTTGATCTTTCACACCCATTCTTTACTGAATTGACTTGACTGGGAGATGCTCCAATACTGCGTAACTCCATAGACCACTTTTGTTCTATCTGGCTATTTTTTTTTATTTTTTTAGCCTTTTATGGAATTCTCTATGATTTTCCTCGCCCTTTAATTCATTTTCACTCTCCCTTTCCACCTTTTTACGCTCTCTTTCACATTATCTTTGCTCTCTCATCAACTTTACTTTCCTCAAACTCTCTTAGGACTTCATCCTACTCTGTTTTTGTTATCTCCAATGGCATATATTGCGCTAATGTCTGTGCCTTCCTATGTCTTACTATCGATGACATCATGGATCTCATAGAGATACCACTACATGTACCTTTACCCTGTACCATGTAGCCTTTAGCCTTTACTGTGTACCTGTAATTTTATTCCTGTTGATTTCATGGAATCCTCAGTATTTACATTCTCTCGATGCGTGGTCATTGACTTCCTGCTCCGCATTTTGCTTATCCTTGGTTGCGCGCACTAAAAACAGCCCTACTAAAACATACCATAAAATTAATCCTCTACTACTAACTGTCTTTATGCCTTCATACAACCTGGTGGCTAGTCCCTCAGCCATTTTTGCTTCTTCCATCTTTCCTAAATGTTGTAATATCGTAGAAATCCTCATTGTCATCATCGTCATTGGATCAGGACTGCGTTGCATTCGAGCAGGGTTGGCTGGCCAAACATTTGCGAGGTATTCGCGGATCATCTTTTCTGGTTCTGGTGTCCGATCGGACACACTGGGCCAAACATTTGACACCTCCTCTTCGTGGACTGTGGTCACCAGGATGTTGATATCCTCCTGGGACGCCCTGCCAGATTCTGCTATCTTCCCCTCTTCTAGCAGCAATTTGTCCTTGCCTTTGATGATGGATGTGATGGGTATCACAGCCCGACTTGATCTCTGGCTTATCAGCCTGTACAGCACTTAATTCATCCCCCCCCCATTTGGCTCCCCACTGTGGAGCTCATTGGTGTGATGATTTTCATTTTACATCTGCTGGTGTTGTCGCAAAGTTATTACTGTTGTGGGATCTATGTCGTTGAATGGAATGAGTTGCTAGGGTACTAGATACCAAGCGGAGGTGGTAATACGGTGAGGTATTACTGATCAAAGCTTAATAATAATAATAATAATAATAATAATAATAATAATAATAATAATAATAATAATAATAATAATAATAATATATATTTATATAGCGCCTTTCTGAACATATTTCAAGGCGCTTAAAAACTATTTGAAACCAACTAAAAAGGCTACGTACAGAGAATTAATTAATAACTAAAAAGTTTGAACAATATTAAATAAAAATCAGCAATATTCCTCTTTGTACAGGTGAGTTTTGAGTCGCGATTTAAACAGAGTCAGCGTCGTGGCATCTCTAACTTCTTGCGGGAGGGAGTTCCAGATTGTTGGTGCCGCAATTGAGAACGCCCGTCTCCCGTAATTATGCAAGTAAAACTGCGGTACAAATAGAAGTCCCTTATCAGCAGACCGTAATTGTCGTGGAGGTACATAGGGAGTTATTAAATGGGTCAAGTAGGCAGGAGCAGCACCATGTAAACACTTGAATGTCAACAAAGCTATTTTAAATTTGATCCGTAAATTTACAGGTAACCAATGCAAACGTTTAAGGACTGGAGTGATGTGCTCTTGTTTCTTAACGCCCTCTAGCAGTCGCGCTGCGGAATTCTGTACATATTGTAATTTTTTGATTGACTTCGAGGGTAATCCATAATATAATGAGTTGTTGCTGTCGAGTTTGTTTGTGACAAAGGCGTGAATTAAGATTTCAAGGTCATGTCTGCTGAGGTACCGTTTAATTTTAGCCAAACTTCGAAGATGAAGAAATGCATCTCGGACCGTTGTACTTATTTGATTGCTGTATGTCAGATTTGAATCCACGATGAAACCTATATTACGTGCCTTGTCGCTGCAGCTGATCAGGTCATCCCCTATTTGTATGTTAGGGGGCGTTAGTTGTTTACCGAAACGGGACTGCAGAAGGATAATCTCCGTTTTATCTGAGTTCATTTTCAATAAATTATCTTCCATCCACTTCTTTACATCGGCCACGCAACGTTCAGTCACCTCAACAGCGACGGACGAATTAATAGGTTTAAAACTAATGTATAGCTGTGTATCGTCCGCGTACAAATGATACGAGAGGCCGTGGTTGCGAATAACATTTGAAAGCGAACGAGTGTATATCGAAAATAATATAGGCCCAAGTACCGATCCTTGTGGCAGCCCGTACAGCAAATCCAACCGGTTCGAATATTTTGCATTAATGCGAACCTGTTGTGACCTATTCGACAAGTACGATCTGAACCAGTCCAGGGCGATTCCCTCAACCCCGATTTCTCGATCTAGAGTGTCCAACAGTTTAACGTGGTCGACCGTGTCGAAGGCAGCACTAAGGTCTAATAAGACGAGAAGTACTCCCGATCCCGAATCGATTTTGCGTAATATGTCGTCGCTTACCTTAAGCAACGCGGTCTCCGTTCCGTGTAAGGGTCTGTACGCGCTCTGTAAAGGTTCATACAATTTATTTATGTTCATATGAGTCATCAGCTGGTTTGCAATCACCCTTTCTGTTAACTTTGCTAAATATATCAGATTAGACACCGGCCTAAAGTTCCTAAGTATCTCAGGGTTTAATCGTGCTTTCTTTATGACTGGTGTTAACACAGCTTCCTTGAATAGAGTCGGCACAGTAGCAGTTGTAATTGATAAATTAATAATTAACATAATCACTGGTAGCAACAATTTTATTGAATGTTTTACTAATTGCGTGGGAATCGGATCCATGGTACTAGATTTAGATTTTGAGTTCTTTATTAGCTTTTCTGCCTCATCCATTGTTATTTTATTAAAGTGTTCCAATTTGGGAATATTGTTTCCTTTACCGTTGGTTGCGCCCCCCATACCCGTAGGAACGCCCAGTCCCGTAGCGCCCCCCGTAGGAATGCCTAGGTTAGTTGCGCACCCCGTAGGAATGCCCAGTCCCGTAGCGGCCCCCGTATGAATGCCCAGTTCAGTAGCCCCCCCCCATAGGAGCGCCCAGTCCAGTAACACCCCCCGTAGGAATGCCCAGGTTGGTTGCGCCCCCCATAGGAACGCCCAGTTCACTAGCGCCCCCTGTAGGAACACCCAGATCCGATGCTTCACCCGTAAGAATGCCCAGGTCAGATGGTCCCCCAATAGGAATGCCCAGTTCAGATGAGCCCCCCGTAGGAACGCCCAGTCCAGTTGCACCCCCCGTAGAAACACCCAGTCCAGCAGCACCCCCTGTAGGAATGCCCAGGTCAGATGCTCCCCCCGTAGGAACGCCCTGGTCGGATGATTCCCCTGTAGGAGCGCCCAGTCCAGTATCACCCCCCGTAGGAATGCCCAATTCAGTAGCGCCCCCCGTAGGAACACCCAGTTTGATAGCGCCCTCCGTAGGAGCCCCCAGATCATCAACGCCCCGTGAAGTAGAACCGCCATTTCCAGATAATAAGTCATATCTAATATCCTTTATTTTCTTGTCAAAGAATTCCATAAACCTGTTCGCCAACTTTTCATCATCCTCGTGTGAAGGCAATGTACTTTTGTTTTTACGATAAAGTATTTTGGCAGCCACTGAAAATAGTTTTCGTTGATCACCTGCATTATTCTTTATAATGTTACTATAATATGTCTCTTTTGCTGACGCTATGGTATTGGCAACCACCGTGCACTGTAGGCGATAGGCGATACAATCAGCACAGATATTCGTCTTTCGATATCGGCGCTCCAATCTTCTGCGTTTTCTTTTTGCGTCGTTAATCTCATCAGTGTACCAATTTGCCTTCGGCCTCATGGAAACAGTTTTTGTTTGTAATGGGGCGTGTTTATCGAGTATGTTCATTAGGTTATCATTATACATTTTAATAACTCCATTAATATCACCAGAAGGAGAGTCGCATACTGGTGAATGTTTTAAATCCTCCAAAAACAGATTACCGTTTATTTTACTTATATTTCGGTAACTTATTGTCTGTGATATATCGGCTGGTTTAGTGAAATTCAAGTTAAAGTAGACTGCAAAGTGGTCGGATAAACCTATATTTCGTACAAAAACGTTGCAAACGATATTCTGGTCGTCAGTGTGTACTAGCACCAGATCTAGTGTATGGCCCTTTATGTGGGTTGGTTGATTTACTAACTGTACCAATCCAAAGCAATTTAAAATGTCAAGAAACTCGGCGGCATCCTTGTTATCGCAGACATCAACATGAAAGTTAAAATCACCCAATAATAGTATTCTACCCGGAAGAACTATAATGTGCTGCAGAAACTCAGCGAATTGTTCAAAGAATAATGCTGCAGTGAGTCCGTTTTTAGGCGAAGGGCAGGTGCGGTACAATATAATAAGCCTAATAACAGATCCAAGTTGGGTGAATGTTAATTCAATATATTCAAATGTAGAATACACAAACTCACTAGCGGCACACGTTTTTAATTTGAGACACCGTTTGAAAACACAAGCTACTCCTCCACCTCTCGTGGTTGTTCTAGGATTGTGTTCTATAACGTATCCTTTAGGACATATTTCGTTTGTTACTTGGTTATCGCTCTCATCACCCTTTAACCACGCTTCCGTTATCGCAAGGATGTCTATTCTATCATCTACAATGTGATCTTTAATAATTGCCGCTTTGTTATTAATGGATCGAGCATTATACAAACATACAGCAGTGTATTTCGGTTCAAGATGGTTCGAGTTCATGCTCATCGGGATGGTTGGTTGTCAATCAGTCTTTGTAACTAGGTCCTCAAAGCTCTGCCGAGTGCGAGATTGCTGTTCACTATTTGAGTGGGCGTTTGGAGAGGGGTTGGTGAGATCAACTATTTGGTGAGCTGTTGTTGTCGCGTCGTGGTCAGCCTGCGATGACGGAGTAGTGATATCTGCCGGACCATTTGACGGTTTGACCATAACAGACTTACTCCTATGAATTGTGCTCCGTGGACTCTCTACTACCGACCCTTTATTTATTACCCAGTATTTATTTACTGTGTCTCCATAGCGAAAAATTTCAACCTACCCTATTGGGGAATTTTCCGATATGGAGAGTATTATCACTGCTGTTCTAATACATGTTTCGTTTCGTTAAATTTTTCGTTTCGTTTCTTTAAATTAAAAAGAAATTAATCATTATGATATAAATGTAATATATAATATATAAAAATAATTAAAAAATTATTAATAATAATAATAAATGGTATGCTCCATAATTGTTGTAATGTAAACAGAGTAAATTATTTCCGTCAATAAAGCTCAACCTTTTTGCCTACCAGTTCCCGGCACCACTGCAATGCAAGAGCCTAGGGCGGACTACAGTAGAACTGTAATAAGGCATCAAGGCAATACTGAAAGTAAATTGCTAGGAACATATATACATACACAATACAATAGAGCGACTGGTATACTTAGGGCATTTCACCTGCCGGGACGTTACCTGATACCAGAAAACTACCTGCTGGGTCATTTTTTGTGCTCGTTTCAGCTCGTTTCGTGGTCGTTTCAGGCCGTTTCAGGTCGTTTTCTATTTTAGTATGTACCGTAAACATGGCATTGAATAAAATAATATATATAATACGATATTTGTTTAGAAGTTTGAAAAATGAGGAAGCACGTCACCGGCACACCGGGGGTTTAATCAGGCCTCTTCAGTAGCGCAACAGTTCAACCACCAACCACCTGACACGGTCTTGCATATTTAAACTACTTATATATATCTTAGGTTGCATCTCCTTTAACTAACAGCTAGCTGATCTACCGACCTCAAGTACTGTGGGGCGAGCCACGAAGTTGGCGGAGCCTTAGCGAATTGACACTGTTAGGGGGTGGGTCAATTTATGCAAATAGTTGTCGTCGTCGTCGTCGTCGTTGTCGTCGTCGTCGTCGTCGTTGTCGTTGTCGTCGTCGTCGTCGTTACGATTTTGACATGCTAATAACTTTGTCGGATTTAAAGCTGCCAAGTTGAAAATTTGTAGGTATCAATATGAGCAAAAGTTGAGATTTTTGAGAGACTTTCAGACACCATCAGTGCAATGGTCTCCCGCTAGAGGGCCACATGTCTAAACATTAAATGCCCTCCCATTTCTTTGCTTTTAATCCGTTTAAGCTGAAACTTGGCAGATATGTATTAGACCATTAGCTGTGACTTTCAAAGGAGGCGAATCCATCTGCAGTTCTCCAGTCTGCCGCTAGAGGGCCAACGTGACTATTTGCATAAATTGACCTACCCCCTAACAGTGTCAATTCGCTAAGGCTCTGCCAACTTCGTGCTGCGCGAAGTCCCCACTTCGTGTACAGTAAGTATGTTAGTGTAAAACAGGAGGTGTAGGCCTAATGATTATTGTGCTGGCGCAACTGACAATCAGCATTTATATTTACCACAATATTGTTTATAGAGAGAGAGAATTCCCATTTTACAGTTGTGGGGCGAGCCACGAAGTTGGCGGAGCCTTAGCGAATTGACACTGTTAGGGGGTGGGTCAATTTATGCAAATAGTTGTCGTCGTCGTCGTCGTTACGATTTTGACATGCTAATAACTTTGTCCGATTTAAAGCTGCCAAGTTGAAAATTTGTAGGTATCAATATGAGCAAAAGTTGAGATTTTTGATAGACTTTCAGACACCATCAGTGCAATGGTCTCCCGCTAGAGGGCCACATGTCTAAACATTAAATGCCCTCCCATTTCTTTGCTTTTAATCCGTTTAAGCTGAAACTTGGCAGATATGTATTAGACCATTAGCTGTGACTTTCAAAGGAGGCGAATCCATCTGCAGTTCTCCAGTCTGCCGCTAGAGGGCCAAAGGTCTGAAAGTGAAATCGTTGTCGTCGTTACGATTTTGACATGCTAATAACTTTGTCGGATTTAAAGCTGCCAAGTTGAAAATTTGTAGGTATCAATATGAGCTAAAGTTGAGATTTTTGAGAGACTTTCAGACACCATCAGTGCAATGGTCTCCCGCTAGAGGGCCACATGTCTAAACATTAAATGCCCTCCCGTTTCTTTGCTTTTAATCCGTTTAAGCTGAAACTTGGCAGATATGTATTAGACCATTAGCTGTGACTTTCAAAGGAGGCGAATCCATCTGCAGTTCTCCAGTCTGCCGCTAGAGGGCCAAAGGTCTGAAAGTGAAATCGTTGTCGTCGTTACGATTTTGACATGCTAATAACTTTGTCGGATTTAAAGCTGCCAAGTTGAAAATTTGTAGGTATCAATATGAGCAAAAGTTGAGATTTTTGAGAGACTTTCAGACACCATCAGTGCAATGGTCTCCCGCTAGAGGGCCACATGTCTAAACATTAAATGCCCTCCCATTTCTTTGCTTTTAATCCGTTTAAGCTGAAACTTGGCAGATATGTATTAGACCATTAGCTGTGACTTTCAAAGGAGGCGAATCCATCTGCAGTTCTCCAGTCTGCCGCTAGAGGGCCAAAGGTCTGAAAGTGAAATCGTTGTCGTCGTTACGATTTTGACATGCTAATAACTTTGTCGGATTTAAAGCTGCCAAGTTGAAAATTTGTAGGTATCAATATGAGCTAAAGTTGAGATTTTTGAGAGACTTTCAGACACCATCAGTGCAATGGTCTCCCGCTAGAGGGCCACATGTCTAAACATTAAATGCCCTCCCATTTCTTTGCTTTTAATCCGTTTAAGCTGAAACTTGGCAGATATGTATTAGACCATTAGCTGTGACTTTCAAAGGAGGCGAATCAATCTGCAGTTCTCCAGTCTGCCGCTAGAGGGCCAAAGGTCTGAAAGTGAAATCGTTGTCGTCGTTACGATTTTGACATGCTAATAACTTTGTCGGATTTAAAGCTGCCAAGTTGAAAATTTGTAGGTATCAATATGAGCAAAAGTTGAGATTTTTGAGAGACTTTCAGACACCATCAGTGCAATGGTCTCCCGCTAGAGGGCCACATGTCTAAACATTAAATGCCCTCCCATTTCTTTGCTTTTAATCCGTTTAAGCTGAAACTTGGCAGATATGTATTAGACCATTAGCTGTGACTTTCAAAGGAGGCGAATCCATCTGCAGTTCTCCAGTCTGCCGCTAGAGGGCCAAAGGTCTGAAAGTGAAATCGTTGTCGTCGTTACGATTTTGACATGCTAATAACTTTGTCGGATTTAAAGCTGCCAAGTTGAAAATTTGTAGGTATCAATATGAGCTAAAGTTGAGATTTTTGAGAGACTTTCAGACACCATCAGTGCAATGGTCTCCCGCTAGAGGGCCACATGTCTAAACATTAAATGCCCTCCCATTTCTTTGCTTTTAATCCGTTTAAGCTGAAACTTGGCAGATATGTATTAGACCATTAGCTGTGACTTTCAAAGGAGGCGAATCCATCTGCAGTTCTCCAGTCTGCCGCTAGAGGGCCAAAGGTCTGAAAGTGAAATCGTTGTCGTCGTTACGATTTTGACATGCTAATAACTTTGTCGGATTTAAAGCTGCCAAGTTGAAAATTTGTAGGTATCAATATGAGCTAAAGTTGAGATTTTTGAGAGACTTTCAGACACCATCAGTGCAATGGTCTCCCGCTAGAGGGCCACATGTCTAAACATTAAATGCCCTCCCATTTCTTTACTTTTAATCCGTTTAAGCTGAAACTTGGCAGATATGTATTAGACCATTAGCTGTGACTTTCAAAGGAGGCGAATCCATCTGCAGTTCTCCAGTCTGCCGCTAGAGGGCCAAATGTCTGAAAGTGAAATCGTTGTCGTCGTTATGATATTGACATGCTTATAACTTTGTCGAATTTAAAGCTGCCAAGTTGAAAATTTGTTTTGTTGAAAATCAGTTCAACAGTCACCCGCTATAGGACTACTTTATGCCTGAAAGTGAATAGATTCTCCCGTCTCATTGATTTTAATCAGTTTAAGCTGAATCTTGCCATATATTCTGGACCACATGCTGCGTCTTTGTGGGGGGGGGGGGGGGGGGGGGGGAGATTTAATTGGTCTGCCGCTATACGACGAAATTTCTGAAAGTGAGATCCGTCTCTCATTTCGTTATCCGTTATTCAAGATGAAACTTGGCCGATGTACGTATGTACTATTCATCCATAGGCTGTGTCTTTGTGGGGCTGGAGACCCTAATCCATCTTCAGTTCTCACTATACCGCTAGAGTCAGAAATGTCTGAATAGAAATGAAAGAGGTAAAAAGTGATTAGGCGAAATCTGCTTAAAATTTGCTAATACAGTAATACTTTCGAATTAGTACTTAAATTAAATTTAAGTCACGTGCTGCGCGAAGGCCCCACTTCGTGTCCTTAATGTAAACTGATAATATTGATATACACAAATAACAGCTGAATTACTTTATTCAATGGTTATAGTTATAGGGTACACATACTATTTTACATACTGTTTTAGGGATGTCATTCTCTCTGTTGCGATTACAATGTAACATTTATGGTTAAATCTAATTCATTGAATTTGAACTTAAGAAAGATTTTGGTTACATTTAATTAATTTGATTATTAAAATAAAATAAATAATAATTTTAGTTAATCATTCAATAACGGAATATAAGACAAGGGAAGTACAAATAAATAAATAAATATTCAGCTCGAGTATTGGTAACAGGTGTTAATCAACATTATCTATCAGCTAATATCTGCTGCATATCAGCTCAACCCATATTATTTTAATTAAGTGAAATCATCGTAAATGAACATAAATTGGACAATGCTGTGGAGCAAGGACTACTGAAGCAAGGACTGGCATACGAGAAATCCAGACTTCGCTAGCGAAGGCCTTGTTGTTTATGTTACCTGTAACCAATTTGAATGATAAACATAGATATTCTGGGGTAATTTGGTGTAACAGTTGGTTGCAACGACCCAACCGGGAACCGACTACCTTGAGGTGCGGAACATCCTCGGTAAACTCTCGTCAGTCTGTCAGTGGGTGATACAGATGGCCGTTTTCTACCCTTCACCCTTAGACTGTTAGAGAAAGGCGAACCATAATAGTGTGTCATCCTGTTACCGGCAATTCAGTTACTAATAATCAAATTAATAGTTACGGTCTGACGGTTGTGTGTGCCGAAATGTCGTTGGTACGTGCTTGGGCTACGCCACTTCGGAGGATTACTTGAACTATGCCTATACCATATACCAGTATATACAGCTACCGGCTGACCGGTACTCTACATTATTAAGAAACATTAAAATATAGAAAGCAATACATGAATGCAACAGGTAATTGAAAAACTAATATTAAGAAATAGATTCTACATAATTTTTTACCCCAGAGATGTGTATGTTTATCATTGAAACTGGTTACCAGTAACATAAACAACATGGCCTTCGCTAGCGAAGCCTGAATTTACCGTGTGCCAGTCCTTGCTTCAGTAGTCCTTGCTGTGGAATATAAGAACCCTTGTTAATGGACGAACGTTGAAACACAGGTCAGATAGAAGTGGTCTGTAAATGTTTCAGTATACCGGTATAACTTCAGTACAGTCGTCTGATCAAGGCTGCAGCACAAAACAAGCTGGCAAGCCTGGCGGGTTCACGGTCCTACTTATCAGAACAAAACACACAGTACAGCAGAACGGTACATGCTAAAAAGTAGAATGAGCTAGAATGATCTAGAATGACCTAGAATGAGCTAGAATGACCTAAGAATCACCTAGAATGAGCTATGAGAAGATGATAGAATGCAAGAATGATCTAGAATTATCTAGAATGACATAAGCATCACCTAGAACGAACTCTGTTGAGATGATAAAATGCAATACCGACCTATACCAAGCTATAACAAGATCAGACGCCTAGAATGGGGTATGAGTATATGATAGAATGCAATACCGACCTATACCGAGCTATTACAAGATAAAAATCACCTAGAATGAGCTATTATTAGTAGTAATACTATTATTTGTAGTAATATGCTCGCTTAGAAGAATGCTGCTTACTACCTGGTTTATGTCCGGCACTAATAGGCTTCCGGTATGTAGTTTCCAAAACCGAAGCGCTGTAACTAAAGAACTTATCCACTACTTGCTCTTTACTAGAAATCGCCATACTACGACATATTGCTGGCTCTCGAAAAAACGATTTATATCCCTGACTCAAACGACTCGATTCTTATCTTGTTACAGCTCGGTATAGGTCGGTATTGCATTTTATCATCTCAACAGAGTTCGTTCTAGGTGATTCTTATGTCATTCTAGATAATTCTAGATCATTCTCGCATTCTATCATCTTCTCATAGCTCATTCTAGGTGATTCTTAGGTCATTCTAGCTCATTCTAGGTCATTCTAGATCATTCTAGCTCATTCTACTTTTTAGCATGTACCCAGCAGAACAGCATTACTGTAGTACAGCTATAGTATTGGCATACCGGCTGACAAGCAGACCGGTAACGACTACTTCTACGAAATTCAAATTTCCCGCCGTTTACCCTAATAATAGCGCTCGCATTGCATATAATATCATCTCAAACCCCGATTTTATGTATGAGCCGTCGTCATGCCTATATCTAACGCTTCTCCAAATTTCGTTTCAATTGTTTCTTAAATAACGGAGATATCGCTCTGGACACACACACAACCACGGTAATAATGGTCTCTTATATCAATAGGACCGTGAACCAAACCAATACAGTCCTTCTGTATAACACTTCAGGCCATTGCTTACTAATCTATGAAGCTAAAATGTCCCCTACCACTAGGCCCTTCTACTTAAACTACGAACCGCCACCAGGAAACACTAATTCCCTAAGGAGAGATAAATTGACCGTCGTTATAAAACTTAGAGTTCGTGAGGTCAGTAATTGCTGATTCATCGGCAATGCAGCCTATTCCCTGTACAGAAATGTAATGGAATTTTCAAAGCCACGATAATTGGATCGCAAAAAGGCGAAAAGAAAGATTAGACAGCCGAGTTGAAGTATTCCAGTGCAGATGAGATGGGGCGAGCCAAGAGAGTTGAAGCATTCCAGATGGAGATGGAGTTTTCTTTTACAGATGGAGTCGGGGGTTTTACGTGTAATTTTAAGCGAAATTTATCAGAAATATCAAAATGGGAGACAGTGGGGGAAACTGGACGCAAATCAAATCTCCGCAAATTAATATCCCGCCCCAAAGTTAAATTGGCAATTTAAGGAAAAGAGCAGGTTACAGTGACACGTTATTTTAACCAAAACAATAAACTAAACACAATAGAACAGGTTACAGTTCTATTTTTGGGAGTAATCAGCTGTTATTTACGTTGAATTTATCCTGGAGAGGGATCGTTTTTTATTGCGAATATTAGTTAAGTGTTCTATACAAAGTTTAACCAAAATGCTTTTTTTATTATTTTTATGTTAAAATTGCCACAGAGACTTCGTTTAATACTGTATTACAGTATTTATTTTCACACCTCACTGCTACCGCTACCTCTAAAATAGTATGTCCTACAGAGATAATATATCGACTGGACTCAGAACCGTAGCATAAAAAGTTATTAGCGTCGCATAAAATAACCCGCCCCTATTATCTATCGCGTTCCATTTTAACATAAAATACTGAGTTATAATATTTCAAATTTAAAATAAATAGTAACGGGAGAATCTTTTTGACTCATTAATTCAAGATATAATATATATTAATTAATTAATTTAAGATATAAATGTTTGAAAAATAACTAAATTATCTACAACAGTTCCGTAAGTAAGTAATAATATTATTGAATAATTTTGAATATATAATGAATATTATAATATCAATCATTATGAGTTCTACAGTTAATTTATTTTTTATTGCTTGGTGCCAGACAGTATGAAGTCAGTCTGGGTGTCAAAGAATTACAAGACACAACTCACCAGGAAACAGGGTCACAAGTATGTAATGTGATGCGAACAAACTACTTAACTTGCACTAATGTAGGCCAAAAAGGAATCAGCCAATTACATAATAGGAAAGGATGCAACAGTGTCAAGAGAAGGAGAACTGTCTTCTTATTGGGCGAAAAGGGAATTGGTTGAAAATAATACAACAAATGGGGATGTCTCAAGGTTGGATTTTTATAGCGAGACATTGATTAGTGGGTATGGTGGGTGTGTTGGGTTGGGTGGGTGGAGGGGAGGGGGGCATGGAAGGTGTGGCACCCCAGAAGGCTCTAAGGAACCCCTGACAGTCTCAACAACCTTATCGCCCACGCGTTTGTAAACGGGTTTTAGAGAGATGGATTTCTCTGGTGGAATTATAATTACTTTCCCTCATAGTCTCTCAACAGGATCCCTGATGCTATTTAAATATAATTATGCTTTGCAGCAATCGAGATTTCGCGAAGAGATCCACGGGTTGCCCTTATTTGGGGCTGGGACCAACGTATTTGTTTTAAGTTCTTGAGTTATGAGTTCTTTGTCCTATACAATACATGTCGACAATAATGGGGTGAAGAGCTCAAAACACTCCGGAATAATAAAGACCTCAGGGGGCACGTCATCTACTCCACTGGCACGATTCAGATACACGATGTACCTCAAAGTTATCAGGCAATACCCTGTCATTGTTTAGAAGCTTCTCAAAGTGGGCCTTCCAACCGCTGAGGAGTTCAGCTGGAGATTCAGCCTTAACCTTGGTTTGGTTGGTTGGCTTTTCCTCCCGGTGATTGCCATGCCTGTGCTGATTGCTTGCTATCATCGAGCATTGTTAATGGCATCAACCTGCTTATTGATAAGCTCCTTCGGATTATCAGAGTACTGCCTGTTAAGAGGACCTAGGTGCAGCCTTAACTGCATCCTTGGCTGTCCTAGTGTGCCTGAGTCGGCGGGACTCATTCTGTGCCTTAGAGAGGGAGGTCATTTCGAGGTCATAACAGCAGCACGACTGAAGAAAGAGGACAGAGGCGGGGAAACTAAAACAGTTATGTATAAATAATATGTAAATAAAGGCCAGCGATAAAACTTTAAATTTCATAGTGATAACTGCAGACGTTTCGGTTTAATACTTAAACCATTCTCAATGCACAAATAATAAATAAAACTTAGTATTACAACGGGCAAACAAGGCCTACAATAAATTTACCGATAAAAATAGCACGACAGTACCGTAGCTACCAAGGGAGGGGGGGGGGGGGGGCTATACATCAGCCTATACATTTTTTAACTAATAAGTCACTATTATTCCAGAACCTGTTATAGATTCATATTATAATAGGCAAAGGAAATGGTAACAGTTTAGTGGGCCAGTATTATTGAGCATCGCAGGTTATTCAAATCATAGGCTTGCCCTGAGCAGCCTGCACTATTCCAATTATAATAATATCTTTGATGTTTGGTGGATTTTCAATAGAATTAACCCGTTGAATATTTTATTAAATTCTTCAATAGAATTAATTCAAAACATGAAAGAGAAGCGATTTAGATTGTTAACTATTGCCGTCTAGACTAATTGATTATTCCAGGGTATGTTTTTGAATTTAATTATTTAATCTGATCGGTAATAATTCATTGCTTGCTGAAATAATTTAATTATTTATATAATTTTTATTTACATTTATATTGTGAAAATAAATGTCACTCTACTGACTCGAAATCTCGGGAAAATTCAATTTTGTTTACTTCTTTGAATATCATTCAATTATTACTGTCATATAAACCCAGTGGTGGATGGATGGTTGTTGGGCTGGAGGAATTTGGAATGAAAATTAACACAACTATAGAAATAACCGTAATTAAAGGATTTGTCAGGATAGAAACCTGAAAAGGAGATAAAAATCACGATTTGTTACACAAAAGTTACTACAATAAAGTACAACAACTATAAGGAGGAGATCATGGTATGGCAGATGGGGGGGTGGAACTGGACGCAATAAAAATTCATCCCTCTCCAGGGGAAATTCGACGCAAATAACAGCTGATTACTCTCTAAAATAAAATTGTAACCTGTTCTATTGTGTTTAGTTTATTGTTTTGGTTAAAATAACGTGCCACTGTAAACCTGCTCCTTTCCCTAAATTGATAATTTAACATTGAGGCGGGATATTAATTCGCCAAGATATGATTTGCGTCCAGTTTCCCCCCCTGTCTCTGGTATGGAGGTAAACATGGCATTGAATAAAATAATGTGTATATAATACGATTTTTGTTTAGAAGTTTGAAAAATGAGGAAGCACGTCACCGGGGGTTGAACCAGGGCTATACGTACGTTTCGGCGTATCAGGCCTCTTCAGTAGCGCAACAGTTCAACCACCAACCACCTGACACGGTCTTGCATATTTAGACTATTTATATATCGACCTTAAGTACTGTACAGTAAGTATGTTAGTGTAAAACAGGAGGTGTAGGCCTAATGATTATTGTGCTGGCGCAACTGACAATCAGCATCTATATTTACCACAATATTGTTTAGAGAGAGAGAATTCCCATTTTACAGTTGTCCTTAATGCGAACTGATAATAATTGATATACACAAATAACAGCTGAATTACTTTATTCATTGGTTACAGGGTACACATACTATTTTACATACTGTTTTAGGGATGTCATTCTTTCTGTTGCGATTACAATTTAACATTTATGGTTAAATTTAATTCATTGAATTTGAACTTAAGAAAGATTTTGGTTACATTTAATTAATTTGAATATTAAAATAAAATAAATAATTATTTTATTTAATCATTCAATAACGGAATATAAGACGAGGGAAGTACAAATAAATAAATCAATATTCAGCTCGAGTATTGGTAACAGGTGTTAATCAACATTATCTATCAGCTAATATCTGTTGGTAACAGGTGTTAATCAACATTATCTATCAGCTAATATCTGTTGGTAACAGGTGTTAATCAACATTATCTATCAGCTAATATCTGTTGGTAACAGGTGTTAATCAACATTATCTATCAGCTAATATCTGTTGGTAACAGGTGTTAATCAACATTATCTATCAGCTAATATCTGTTGGTAACAGGTGTTAATCAACATTATCTATCAGCTAATATCTGCTGCATATCAGCTCAACCCAAATTATTTTAAGTGAAATCATCGTAAATGAGCATAAATTGGACAATGCTGTGGAGCAAGGACCACTGAAGCAAGGACTGGCATACGAGAAATCCAGACTTCGCTAGCGAAGGCCTTGTTGTTTATGTTACCTGTCACCAATTTGAATGATAAACATAGACATTCTGGGGTAATTTGGTGTATCAGTTGGTTGCAACGACCCAACCGGGAACCGACTACCTTGAGGTGCGGAACATCCTCGGTAAACTCTCGCCAGTCTGTCAGTGGGTGATACAGATGACCGTTTTCTACCCTTCACCCTTAGACTGTTAGAGAAAGGCGAACCATCATAGTGTGTCATCCTGTCATCATCGCCGAGTCGCATTGGCAATGCGGCAATCCAGTTACTAATAATCAAATTAATAGTTACGGTCTGACGGTTGTGTGCCGAAATGTCGTTGGTACGTGCTTGGCCTACGCCACTTCGGATGACGTATACCTGTACTATGCACTACTGCACTATACCAGCTACCAGGTACTCTACATTATTAAGAAACATTAAAATATAGAAAGCAATACATGAATGCAACAGGTAATTGAAAAACTAATACAAGAAATAGATTCTACATAATTTTTTACCCCAGAAATGTGTATGTTTATCATTGAAACTGGTTACCGGTAACATAAACAACATGGCCTTCGCTAGCGAAGTCTGGATTTACCGTGTGCCAGTCCTTGCTTCAGTAGTCCTTGCTGTGGAATATAAGAACCCTTGTTAATGGACGAACGTTGAAACACAGGTCAGATATAAGTGGTCTGTAAAAGTTTCAGTATAGCCTACCGGTATAACTTCAGTACAGTCGTCTTCCTTGGGAGAAGGAGGTGTGAGGCGGGGCGGGTGGGGGTAGCCAAACCAAAACTGGCGTTTGATGAACTAATCAAAGAACAGTATGTCTCTGTCGTACATGATCAAGGCTGCAGCACAAAACAAGCTGGCAAGCCTG
>JAUCBJ010002510.1:0-88487 GCA_032718475.1 Nemertoderma westbladi
GCTCGGCGTACCAACGGGTTAGTCGCATAGGGTCCTGAGGAATGGCGGGTGTAGTAGCCACTGCTGGACGGCGAAGAGGTGCCGGGGTTTTAGACGGAGGGATACCGAGGAGATCGTCGGGGGTCGGCGCATCGCTGGGGCCCTCCTCGATCAGTATCGCTGCGCGGGTCCGTTGGTGGCTGGTACTCGGAATCTCCGACGACCAATCTTCGCCACCCGGGAAAGGATACGGGGATAACCTAACCGTTGGCATATGTCGCCGAAATCGCTCAATGCAGCTGTAGTGGCTACCTCCCTCGCGGGGCTACCGGAGCCGCGTGGGGTGTAAACGCCTGCTCTCTTCATCGGTTCGGCCGAGGCAACCCGTTTGGCGGCCGGTCCATACGCGGCCTCCGGCTCGAGTTGTCGCTTCGGGGTGGAGAGTAGAACACCCTCGTTTAGCCATATCTCTTCCCCTTCCGAAGAGATCAGAGGCTCCTCCGCACCGAGAAGTTCGGTAATCGTAGGGATGTCGTAAGGCCCGCTCTCGTCCCAGGAATCGATAACGGCGAGCGTTTTAGTCTCTCCCGGTGCGATGTTCTCGACCGCTTTGAACGCGTGGTGTATGACCTCGTTCCAGTCGTAGTCGACGAAGGAAAGGGGGACCGCCGTAATAAGGTTATCGAGAGTTCTACAGATAAACTTAGCGACGGTGTAGCACTCCATAACAACGTAAACGTAGTTCCGTCGATCGGGATTCTCCCACCTTTGGTGTATCGTCCATTTCCGATCAACGTCCTTCCATCGACCCTCTCGCTCGCTCTTTATTTCTAATCCCGGGTATCCACCGTATATTTTATTATAGTCCCGGAATTTCTGGGGTTTGAAGTCGATACCGCCGTTGAGCACAGCGAGGTAGCCGATCCCTGATTTCGTCGGTCTCACCTCTTGGAATCCTCGCATGAACTCGGCGAATCGTAACCAGGCTAGTAGCGTTTGAGTGTCGATGCAATGGCTAAGGGCGTTGAGGTCGTCTCGTCGGTTTCTTCCTGCAGGAGCGTTCGCGTAGTCGTTCCGGACGTCCGCCTTGATATCCGACCCGATTTTAATGACGTCGAAGTCGAAGAGGATCTTTTGGATTTCCGGAGGCAGCAACCAGATCGCTCCGGCTGCCTGCACTTCCTGTCTGGGTGTCGGGAATATTCGGCACACCAGTACCAAACCGTCCAGGGTTCCGAGGACGACGACTAAGGATCGACCGTATTCTTTCGCCCCGTACTTTTCCTGGTAGTCGTCGCGGTTTTGGATAATCGATACGCGTTCCTCTCGAAGCGTCGCCGTACACTCCGACAGGTTTCCCCAGTGGGCGAGGTACGTACTCTTGTCGTCGACGAAACTTTGACATCTCGCCAACGTAATCGCTTTCGAGGTGGGCGTCGCGTTTCCCTCGTTGTCGTAGATCAAACATCGGGATCTGTAGACGCTCTGCCGGAACGTTTCCCAAAACGACGAATCGTCCCCTCCGGTTGCCTTTGCGTTCCGAGTTCTTTTCAGTCTCGTACTAGCATCGGCTAACCGGAGGGCTCGTAGATTCTTAGAATCCGGTCCCTCTCGCCCGGTGAATTTAATGACTCGCACATTCTCATTTAGCAGGGTGCTCCAATTTGTATCAAAGTCAGGGGATCCGGGTTGCGAATATTCCAGTAGATCTATCGTGTTACGTAATTCGCCGATAATTTGGCGATTTGGGTCCATATTTACGATTATATCTGTTACAAATTAGATCAGTTAATTATAAGTCCAGAAAGTCTGAAACTATAGCGATAGCAGAATAATTCAGCTTTTTATTTAATTCAGTTTATTAAATAATATTGCTATATAGACATCTATCATCTTATTGCTAATACATTCAGCATTTACAGTTACTATAGCTATACATAATATCCAACCAGTTTTTTATGACTTTTTTGTCCTTTTCATTTTTCTAATTCTTTTCTTTAGACCTTTTTATACCTTTTTTTTTGTCTTTTTTCATTTCATTATTATTTCACCACATTTCATTTATTTCCACATATTTCAACACATTTATTTCCACCATTTATTTCACATTTATTTATTTCCACATCATCATTGGGTTTATAGCCCCCCGGCTATCATCATTGGTTATAAGCGCAGCACCAGGGTGCGCATCATTTCATTTTCATCATCATACGCGTCATCATTCAGGTTTATAGTAGAGTTGTCTGATCCTTTTCATCGTTTCCAACTATATTCAATCATTTTCTTTGGCTAATCTTTGTCGTGGAAGGGGTGTTACGCGGCAATCTGGGATCTACAGCTGGACTCGTTACACCGCCTACGCCCCAAACTGCGCACGTAACGGACAATGAAGACGCTGGGAGTGAAGTCACGTGGATGCACCATGGACCCACCAGAATAACACTCCCAACAACATAAAGCTCAGTCGACGAAGTCATGTGGGATGGGGTTACGCAACATTCTGGGATCTACAGCTGGACTCGTTACACCGCCTACACCCCAAAATCCACGTAACGGTCCCACCAGAATAACGCGACTGAGAAACATAAAACCCTCTATCATCGAAGTCATGTGGATGCACCATGGACCCACCAGAATAACGGGATAGAGGGGGTGTTGCGCGGCAATCCGGGATCTACAGCTGGACTCGTTACACCGCCTACGCCCCGAACTGCGCACGCAACGGACAACATAACATACTGCGATGAATACAATGAATTCCACTTCAAATCTTTTCCATTTCCAATAATCCAATATCGTAGGTCCTGATGACCAAAATCAGGGTAAACAAAACATAAACGACCCTGCGTCAGCCGAAACATCTGCAGGGTGACGCTGGACTCCACATAACACACGAGGAAACACAAATACCATTGCGTGGTTACAGTTGGTTTAAGGGGGGTCCATAACTCATTGTCAGTAAATCACAGTTTTATAAGAGTTTGTCAACATGATGAGAAGGGTTACACGGGTTTGTAATTGTCACCAATGTCCGCAGCAGGATCTTGAGTAGGGAACTTATCACCTCTCGTAGAGTCACCGCTATCATTGCCTTCAAGAAGGCACAGCCTCTGGATAGGGCGTTGGTAGTGGCCCTTTGCCGTTCGTATCATCACAGTCCTCGCAAGTCCGTCTTTGCTTGGGTGTATGGTCACGACCCGCGCCACAGGCCAGTAAACGCGGTCTTTGAGATCTTCTTTAACTCGTACCATGTCGCCAACTGCGACGTTCCGGTAGGTGTTGTTCCATTTCCTCCTGGTCCGGAGGGTTATGAGGTACTCCCGGGCCCAAATTCTCCACCAATGCGCTGCCAACGCTTGGGCCTTTTTCCAGTTTGTATGTTTCGCGATCTCGTTGGGATCCGGGAACATGGTTTCCGGGAGAACGTGGGTTTTGGGTCTCCCCAGTAGGTGGTTAGGAGTGAGGGACTCAACTGAGGCGTTTGCCATCCGGGTATTACGGCAGATTAGTCCGTGCTCTCCCGTTAATGGTGTCAATGTTATCAACGTCATTATTATCATCAACAACCTTATTAGCCACCAAAGCATGGGCAAGCGCCAATGTCCGTCTTTGGACGTTGCCTGATCAAAAATGTCGGTACAATATTGATCTTCCTCGGACGGATTCTCGTCCTTCTCGGCAAACTCTCGGGTCTCCACATTAAAGCATCCGGTTATCTCCCGCTGGGTTCTCTCAGTCTGAAGGAAAAAATCCTCGTCCAGGTCTGTAGCTGAGCAATAACCCATGGAGGTTACATTTTCTTTAATCTGACATTTAGGAAGATATGTATAGGTGTCAGTAGTTTCTTCCTTGATGCCGCAGAGGGTCCATCCCATTATGGTTCGTTCAGCGTAAAAGCCGTCATCTTTCTTTATGGATCGGGCGATATCTCCGGTAGGTATGTGTAATTCCGGTGTATCAAGTCCGATCAGTAGGGTGATGCGGTTTACGTCCAACTGCGGACACCTCAGATCTACATCGTCTCGGTCCAATTGTATGAGGGGGGCGTACTCGGCTGATTGTCGGAACCGCACTCGGAGGTCTGTGTGTACCAAGGCGTTTTTGATGGTTAGCTTGACCGTCTCGTAGCCCTTCATTACTCCTTCCATTTGGAGTTGCACCTCCCCAGACTCTACCTCTCGGTTATCGGTGATGGTTTGTATGGGCCGTTTACAAGGTTCGTATTCTAGGCCGAGTTGCTCGAGGAAATCCCGGTCGATGATGGTTCCGTCAGACCCATTATCAAGGAACGTGAGCGTCGTCAGGGATTTGCCGACTCCCTGAATCCTTACCAGGATTACCTTTGCGAAGACCATGTAGCGGCGATTTATAAGATTAATCGTGGCTGAAATGTTGGTTACTTGTGGTTTATCGGTGGAGATTTTAAACGGATTGGTTTCTCTCCGTTGGGTAATCCGGGTTCCTTTGGAAACGTGGTTCGTTTCTCCTCTTCGCTTGGCTTCGATCCGAAAGGGGAGGGTAGTGAAGTCGAAGTTCGCGGGGATGTGGAGGAGCGTGTGATGACGTAGGTCGTTACAAACCGCACAACACGACCTTTGGTCGCAATCCCGAACGTAGTGACCTGTTCCAAGACACCGGAAGCATCCTCGGTGTTTCATCATCGCCTCGAAGCGTGGGACGAGTTCAGCAAACTGGAACTTTCCGCAGAATTCCAACTTATGTTTCTCTCCGCAGAAGAGACATATAGGGGAGGCTGTGGTGCCTTCCCTTTCGGGTGCCCAATTCGCTAGGTAGCATGCCCATTCTTCTGCTAAGGTCGGTTCCTCGTAATCCTCGTCATCCGAGTCCTCAGCCATACTGATGGCCATCGCACTCACAGGAGTAGGGCGGAATCTTGGGTTTGGAGTGGGTGCCCTGCTCTGGTAATTGCTCTCCATTGCGTCCAACTTGGCGAGACTCTGTTTCGAAAACATCGAGTCATTCATGGCTTCGGAGATATCGTCCAGGAATGCCGACATTTCGAGGAAGCTGGGATCTCGATCTGGATGTCTGTGCCGGAGATCTACGCATTTATAGGCCCACTTACTTTGCAGCCATCCGGGGAACTTCCGGGCGATCTGTCGGAGGTTTAGAATGTTGTTCACCTGGTCCTCCTTATTTAAGGGTTTCAGAGTGTAGTAGGCATCCTTCATGGAATCTGAAAATTCCTGGAGGTTCTGTGGGTCCCCTAGTGATCCCGCGTGTTGTATAAGTTTCTCTAGAGTTTTATTAATTATAGTCCCGGTATTTCCGTATCTTTTGTCTAGAGTCTTCCATGCGTCGTAGTATGCTTCATGAGAACCTCCCTCAAAACAAGCGATGATTCGGCGTGGTTTGTCACCCAGGTATTGCGATAAATATACCAGTTTCTGTGCATCGGCTATGTCCGTTGATCCAATCTGCGCAAAGAACCGTTTCTTGAATCTGAGGTAATCGACGGGATCTCCTTCGAAGGTGCGGATCTCCATCTTGGGCATGGAGAGGCGGTTTTCCAATGCCCGGATAATGCCGATGTTGTCCGAACTGGAGTGGTTCGGAGGGTTATAGTTATTGGCACTCTCTCCCATACTCGATGGATCAATGGTAGGTGGAGTTTTAATGATGACGCAACTACGGGTTTGTGGTGTGGATGTGAACGGGTTGTTGGATCGAGGAGTGGCGTCCCGTTCTGAGTCCCTTTCAGGCTCGTACTTGGGTACACTCGTTGCTGTGGGGTTGGATGAGAAATACGGTTCCTCATTTTTAAGCGTAACCGGTGGGGGATGGAACACCGGTGCTTGTGCCGATAAGGTGGACTGTATGGTAGGCGGGATCTCGGGTTTCGGAAGTTTCGCCGCTGTTGGTGAAAGTGACTTCTCTAGTTCCGGTACCGGGATTGGTTCATATTCCTGATCTATATCCCTTTCCCAGTCCTCGTATAGTTGAATATCTCGTTCTATAAGTGCGGCTTCGTATTCCGCGAGTTTCGCAATATCCGCATTCTTTTTGTGGGTGAGAATTGCTTGGGCCTCGGCGTGTTGTTTACGCATTTCTGCTTCCCATTTACGTTGTTCGATCTCTTGTTTGGCCTCTCGTTCACGTTGTTCAGCCTCCTGTCTATGTTGCTCGGCCCGCCGTTCGACCTCTTGTTCGGCCTCCCGTTTTTGCATTTCGGCGGCTAATATATCTTGCTCGGCTTGCAGTTGAATATACTCATCTTCCATCCGAGCTTTGAGGGCTAATGCCTTCCGTTCTCGCAGTTGGTCTCGGAGTGGCGGCGCCCCTTGAGAACTGCGCGCTGAGCCGGATATCTCGCTCCTAGCGCTGGAGTGCTGATTTCTAGCGGACCCCGTTCTCTTTCGATGTACTGCTGTCCTGATGCTGGAGGATCGTACTGATTCCGCGTCTGTTCTTTCAGCCCTCTTGTAATACTGTTCTTCATAGCCTCTCACAAGGCTGAGGGTCCTCCGGTGTTGTTTGCGGAACCCATCTAGATGTACAACGTGTTCTTCCAACTTGGGGTAGTTTTCCTGATCGGTGGAGGGAACGAGCTCTTGGTACGCCTGTATCATTCTTTCGTACCGCTGTAGGATATTTCGGATACTTTGAAGCTGAGTTTGTACCTCATTGAGGGGGGTTTTGAATCACTTGAGTTGTTTCTCCATCCGTTGATACGCTCGGGTTACTCCGCCTTTGAGAGCCCCTAGCCGACGGGTCATGTTCTTGACGTTTGGTACCTCGTCGGCTTCCGAGTCTGTGTGGTGATCCATCTCGTCGGTATCGGATACGTTATTTGTCGTCATTGTAACGCCTCGTCGATAGCTAGATACGCGATGTCATAAAACAGTTCCTCGTAGGTATTGTACTCAGCTTGGACCACCCGAACGGTAATCCTGAATCGTCCGACTTCAACTTCGACGTGCCAGATTCCTGGCTCAACTTGGATTATATCAATGGGTGTGATCGATACTTCCATTCCCTGTTAACAACTCTCCAAATATGTGATCTGCCGACTACGAGTTGGTTAGATCGAGTTTGTTGATTAATTAAACCACGACTTCGTCTCAACTCAAATACCAGAGTTTCCTCGTAGTGGGTGCTGGCAAGCACGTAGAGAGTTTTGAAGAGTATTGAAGGATTCTCAACTTCCACCAGTTGAAGTTGACCGTAATTATTCTTAATTTTGACACCCTGTCAAAATTAACCGCATTAATTATTCTTAATTTTGTTGCCGTTATCCCAACACCAGGGGGGAAAAACGCTGATGCTGGAGACGTGACTGACTTTACAGACCACTGAGCCCCGGCCAGTCACCGGATATTGATTTTGGAGAAGGAATGTTTTCTGAGATGCAAGTTTGCGGTTGATAAAAAGCTGCATTAGTTGGATATACTCTTTAACCTCTTAACGAACCACTTTTTTAGCGGCAACCTGTCAAAAAATGACCTATTTTTTTTATTGTCATTTTCGATAGCCTATAACTAGCGGATGAAAAAAAATATATTTCCAGTAAAATATATGCATTATTTAGTGAAATATCCAGCCTTCTATAAGCTATCAAGAACTCATCCCGAGTTAACTCGTGCATGAAATAATCATGTATAAATTCGCGAAAAATTAATATAAAAATAAAAATAATAATGAAAAAGTGTGCACCATATAATTATTGGTTTGATAAATAACATTCACACTAAAGTCTGTACTATAAGTCTGTTTGTACATCTGTTGTTGTCCGACAAAATTTGTCCGATTTCTGAAACAAAAAAAGTGCAACTATTTGTATTTACACACAATGACAAAATTTCCAAGCACATACAGTATATTTTCATTTCTTTCATCTAGTTCTATAATAGTTGTTCTGAAGTATGTCGATCTGTTTACTCTTCGTCTAGTTGTCTGCAAGTCTGTTTGTCTGTCCGTCGGTCTGTTTGTCTATGCATTTGCTTGTATAGACATCAGTATTTACTGAAATTTTTGAAAATCTATGGACTGCATCACGAATGACTCTTTGTAAAACAAGCTTACTGTACACTTTTCTTTCCAGTGTGTTTTCTCGTTTGTTTGTAAGACTGATTTGAGGGTTGTCTGTTTGTCAGACAAAATTGTCAGTTATTTGAAATAATTTTTAACTTGACAACATTACAGCTACTTCCAAGCTCTTCACGATTTAGGTAACGAATCAGAAATTTATACTCTCAGTATTTATTACTTTATACTTAGGGAATTTATTCGGCAGTGAAAACTGAATGAATATTTGTATACCACCGTTTTTATTTATTCAGACTAAGACAATTCATTGAACAAATCTGACATAAGCTTAACCACCTACAGTAGCTTACAATGCGAACTTGTCAACTGTTGTACCAGTTGTGTACCAGTTATCTACTGGATCTGGGCCTACTTATAATCTATATTTTCAAAACTTATAGAACTTTTGTGTGATATTCACGGAAACACGGAACTACACATAGTGGAGCGTCACAATCCTTACAGTAATAGCGGGATTCACGGCGCACCTTTTTCCCCCTGGAGTCCTTCTTCTTGGAAGAAACAACACAAACTCTGGTCGGATTTTTCTTCGATGTGGATGGTATTATATCAGGGAAATGGCGTTCGCTAAGGCGGGCAGGATTATCAGACAAAGATGGCCGCCCCCTTGGTCTAGCAACTGGGTCAAATTTGGGTCATTTAGAAATAATATAAAATTATATTTTTAAAAGGTAATTTGGCAACGTACCGCTGCGGTAACAAAACAAATAAAGGATAAAATATAAAGAATGAAGAATGTAAATAATGAAATCTCCAATATACAATAGATCTGCATGTTATTGTTGTAACTACCCGTACCTAACTAAGTTATTATTGCTGGAACACAACCAATAAGAAATTGATCTGCAGGGCTGGAAGTTGTGTGTCTCATAGAGGCCACAAACAATCCATTTACATCATAAAACCAATCACAAATCAGCATCTATATCATTGTTAAAGTTTTCCACTTGGCTAAGGTAAGCTATTTTTAGATATCCAATCAAATAATTCACGGCTATATTCGAGTTTGGTTTCAGTTTTCAACAGAAAACTGTTTGCACGAGTTAACTCGGGTTAGTCTGAATTATCCATTTTCTTGAACCCGAATTTATTCGGGATAATTCGTTAAGGGGTTAATGTAACTTCCTATAGTTGAAACCTGTTCAACATCATTGAAACCTGATTAAGAATAATTTTGGGCTTCCCCAAATCAATATACACCAAATATTCACAATAATTATACACGATAATATAAATCCCTACGGTATATTATTTAATAACCCACTGTTCGCTCAGATTTTAGCCTACCTAATGTTCCCCAGATTTTCCCTCGGTCCTAGTCTTAGTGCCGTAGTGTCGGTGTCGGTCGACCCTGTCGCGTGTCCGTTCCACCCCTCACGAACCCCGAAGGGAACGATCATCGAGAACCAGCACGGCTTGGCTAAGGGTCAGTCCAGTCGGTGGACTCTGTCGCGTATCCGTACCACCCCTCTCGAACCCCGAAGGGATCGGTCATCGAGAACCAGTACGGCTTAGCTCAGGGGGCAGTCGTTAGTCGGCCGCCCGTTCGCGTGTCCGCTCCACCCCTCACGAACCCCAAAGGGTTCGATCATCGAGAACCAGAACGGCTTGGCTACTAAGGGGCTGTCGTTTCCCGTCGCAAATCCCTGACACAAGCAGTCAGCGTTCCGAGTTCTTTTCAGTCTCGTAATAACTGCTGTTGGCCAGGGACCGCTAAGGGCAGTCCTTGTCCTTTAGGCCTGGCGCATTACCAAATCCACCCCTACAGGCAGCAGGAAGTTGGCCAGGGCCTAATAGTACTCAGGCTAACCTGAATACTGCTTGCATTTTCCATCCCCCCCTGGCCCTTATAACTATGAAATTATTCCCGTACCCTGTAAGTTGCCCCAAAGTTCGCCCATAAATCGCCCCCAGTTTATTGAATGTGCCCAAAACCCATGGTCCCGCACCCAGTAGTAATATCGGAATAATCAATTTAAAATAAATACAAAAATATTCAACTCGCGTTATGGAAAGTTGAAATACCGCGAACAGTCACTGTCATGATCCTAGGCTGTCTTCGCTAGCTGCTTGTAAAATCTTCCGATATCGAATATTTATTGATAAATGCATTTCATTTCGGTCGCAGGTGCACTCTCCTGCAACAAATTCTGATTGTAATATAATATATCGACGGCTTATTTTCAAAGGGGCCCAAATGCCAAACCTACTGAAAACATAATTATGAGCCAATTTGAAGCTACCCAACATTCTAAGGCTGTCAATCATTGCGGTTTTAACATATCTCTATTAGTTCATAAGTTATATAAAATAATATATATCAATTGTATATAATATCAATAATATATCATATATCATATATATGATATATATCAATAATAATATCAATTGTATATATAAATATAATATTTTGAACGTAATATAATATAATATATTTTATTCCAAAATTGTAACATTACTCAACGCCGTTAGTATTCAGTGAGTTGTTATATAGCACTTTACAACTTTAGAGGACATTACGGCATTGTATTAGCCTGTACATTTAGTATTGTATTTGGTGTTATTGTTTACGTGGTAACCATGACGGCGTTAAGTAATGTCCCCCTTGTGTATGGACATTACTTAACGCCGTCATGGTTAACAGGTAAAAAATAGGTGGAAATTTACCTGACAGCCAAATAGGCCTACTGCATTACCTACCGGTAGGCGGGGTATAGCTATTAATAACCAGTAGGGCCTAGCTATATTATTATAACATGGCTCCAAACGCCGCGATAAATATAAGCTAACTTATTTATAACATAATTTATGTCATTTTTACAATTATTTATAAAGCAACTAATTTAATTTGTGCAGTTTCTATCACTTATAATGTATATGTACAATCATTTCGTAATGTTAAAATTTTGGAATAAAACTACATACATACTTGTTACAAAGTACTTTACAGTGTTCTGATCCTCGTGGCTTTATTTTCACTCACTCACTAACGTTCGTTCGTGTAACAAAGCAACAATCTTTACACACAAGTATGTAAATAGTTATTATATAATACATGTATGTAATAATAGTATTGGTGCGTGAAAAAATGTTGGGCTGGAAACAATTGAATAGGGGGTAAAAAGGTGCCCTATAATTAATAGATGTTAATGAGTCTGAGAAATAGCATTAATTGATTTTGTATGCTTTACATTTTTCTCAACATAATAATATTAAAATGCCTTCTCAAATTTCTACTCATTTAATTAATATGAATTTTGCTGCAGATATAAATGAATGTTCTATCAATACTGATGATTGCCACAGCAATGCAACATGTACAAATACAAATGGCGGATATTCTTGCGAATGTAATTCAGGATATAATGGTGATGGTGTTTTGTGCACTGGTATGTAATTATGATAAGTCTCGCAAACAATAAAATATTCAATATTAAAAAGTGTTACAAAGAATCATTAATGGATATTGCACGTGAGAAAGATTATAATTTTTGTGAATCTAATATAAAAATTATACTTATTTAATTAATATGAATTTTGCTGCAGATATAAATGAATGTTCTATCAATACTGATGATTGCCACAGCAATGCAACATGTACAAATACAAATGGCGGATATTCTTGCGAATGTAATTCAGGATATAATGGTGATGGTGTTTTGTGCACTGGTATGTAATTATGATATGTCTCGCAAACAATAAAATAATCAATATTAAAAAGTGTTACAAAGAAGCATTAATGGATGTTGCACGTGAGAAAGATTATAATTTTTGTGAATCTAATATAAAAATTATACTTATTTAATTAATATGAATTTTGCTGCAGATATAAATGAATGTTCTATCAATACTGATGATTGCCACAGCAATGCAACATGTACAAATACAAATGGCGGATATTCTTGCGAATGTAATTCAGGATATAATGGTGATGGTGTTTTGTGCACTGGTATGTAATTATGATAAGTCTCGCAAACAATAAAATATTCAATATTAAAAAGTGTTACAAAGAAGCATTAATGGATGTTGCACGTGAGAAAGATTATAATTTTTGTGAATCTAATATACAAATTATACTTATTTAATTAATATGAATTTTGCTGCAGATATAAATGAATGTTCTATCAATACTGATGATTGCCACAGCAATGCAACATGTACAAATACAAATGGCGGATATTCTTGCGAATGTAATTCAGGATATAATGGTGATGGTGTTTTGTGCACTGGTATGTAATTATGATAAGTCTCGCAAACAATAAAATATTCAATATTAAAAAGTGTTACAAAGAAGCATTAATGGATGTTGCACGTGAGAAAGATTATAATTTTTGTGAATCTAATATAAAAATTATACTTATTTAATTAATATGAATTTTGCTGCAGATATAAATGAATGTTCTATCAATACTGATGATTGCCACAGCAATGCAACATGTACAAATACAAATGGTGGATATTCTTGCGAATGTAATTCAGGATATAATGGTGATGGTGTTTTGTGCACTGGTATGTAATTATGATAAGTCTCGCAAACAATATAATATTCAATATTCAAAAGTGTTACAATGAACCATTAATGGATATTGCACGTGAGAAAGATTTATAATTTTTGTGAATCTAATATAAAAATTATACTTATTTAATTAATATCAATTTTGCTGCAGATATAAATGAATGTTCTATCAATACTGATGATTGCCACAGCAATGCAACATGTACAAATACAAATGGAGGATATTCTTGCGAATGTAATTCAGGATATAATGGTGATGGTGTTTTGTGCACTGGTATGTAATTATGATAAGTCTCGCAAACAATAAAATATTCAATATTAAAAAGTGTTAAAAAGAAGCATTAATGGATGTTGCTCGTGAGAAAGATTTATAATTTTTGTGAATCTAATATAAAAATTATACTTATTTAATTAATATGAATTTTGCTGCAGATATAAATGAATGTTCTATCAATACTGATGATTGCCACAGCAATGCAACATGTACAAATACAAATGGTGGATATTCTTGCGAATGTAATTCAGGATATAATGGTGATGGTGTTTTGTGCACTGGTATGTAATTATGATATGTCTCGCAAACAATAAAATATTCAATATTAAAAAGTGTTACAAAGAAGCATTAATGGATGTTGCTCGTGAGAAAGATTTATAATTTTTGTGAATCTAATAATATTATAATATCATTAAAAATTATACTTATTTAATTAATATGAATTTTGCTGCAGATATAAATGAATGTTCTATCAATACTGATGATTGCCACAGCAATGCAACATGTACAAATACAAATGGCGGATATTCTTGCGAATGTAATTCAGGATATAATGGTGATGGTGTTTTGTGCACTGGTATGTAATTATGATATGTCTCACAAACAATAAAATAATCAATATTAAAAAGTGTTACAAAGAATCATTCTATCTCTCATACAATAAATAATAGATATTACAGAGTGTTATTACCAAATGTTGTGTTATAAATTGTGTTATAGTTACCAACAATGTAATGTAATTATTATGATAAAAAAGTTGGGCTAGAAACAATCGAATAAGGGGGGACAGCTCCTGAATGGAGTGGCGGGTGTGTTTTTTGTAAAAGCATGTGGAAACGGTCGAAATTGCGGGTTTAAGTATGCGCGGGAAGCCAATTTTAAAAATCGGCAGTGATTGGCTGCTACATATTTGACGTCATTACGCAGTGCTCTGATAATTTATTATCTTGGATTCTATGGATAGAGATTTTCTATCGATTTAAATACATATTAAATCTCAATTATTTCACACGTGGCCTATATCAATTGAAAGCGGAGAGTCTTGCGCGTCTTTTGACACTACAATTATATAATTTAATTATTGTGATGTTCATTGATAAAATGAATCAATTCATAATTATAAACCCGTAGATTGCCTGACCGGAATGCAATTAGTATGACTGAACCACTCAGCCCTACCCACCTATTGCATTGCAGTATCGGAGTATTGCTGTATTGCAGCTTAAGTTCATTAAGTTGAAATGTTTAGCGGTCAGCGGTAGCTTGAGAGTGATAAAGCGGTAGGTTTACTCAACTTAATGAACTTAAGCAACAATACAGCAATAGGCCTACTATGGGCGCCAAAAGTCAATGAAAACTCGGACTATGAACTATGGCATATAACTATAGCCATATGGCTATACTCGGCTCGGACTCGGACTCGGACCCGGACTCGGACTACTAACTTAGAACTATGACTGATAGCTCGGAGCGAGAACTCGGACTGATAACTAAGAACGAGAACTCGGACTGAGAATTTTCAATGACTTTTGGCACCATTTCCTACTCCGATATTGCAATGCAATAGGTGGCTATAGTTGGTGAGTGCTGCTTGCATACGGGGTCAGGCAATCTACCAAGTTTGCAAAATTGCAAACAGTATTTTATCAATGTTCATGATCATGAATTTAAGTTATTGCAGTGTTAAAAGACTTAACTTTCCGCTTTCATTTGATATAAGCCACGTGTAAAATGATTGAGATTAAATGTGTGTTTGAATGGATCTAAAATCCCCCTCCATAGAAACCAAGATAAGAAATTATCAGAGCACTGTGTGCCTAGTGACATAAAATATGTAGCAGCCAATCACAGCCGATTTTCAAAATTGTAATCCCGGGCTTACTTAAACCCGCCATTTCGACCGTTTCCACATGTTTTTACAAAAAAAACACACCCCGCCACTCGATTCAGGGCACTTTGTTACCCCTTATTCGATTGTTTCTAGCCCAACAATTTTTTAGCGCACCAACCCTATTATAAACAGTATTTATAGTTACCAACAATGTATTGTAATTATAAACAGTATTGTGTAGTTAACAACTGGTAGATCAAATTAATGATTTATTGTATGGCTCTATTATAGTGGTGTACAAAGTTGATTTGATATATAATAATTAAATATTTTAAGAATAATACTGGACGAATTGAAATGGAATAATGTGTTCTCAGAAATTTTGGAGCCGATACTTTGTATTTATGACATAAACAATTGTTTTTCTTACGGAAAAATGCATTAAGGTGAATCCAAAGAAAGCATTCTGAAAATATGAATAGATAATATTCCAAAGGTGTACGGACAATACCGACCCGGACAATTCCGACCCACTCAGAGCTCGAATGACATTTTCATGGGTCGGAATTGTACGGATCCAGCATTGGACAATTCCGACCCAAATAATTAAAAAAAATAAAAATAATAAATAATCATTATATTTAACATCACATTGTATTATTATTCAACATAAGATTGCTGTATCCATGGATATTCTTCGTTCGAGACACGTTTGCTATGTAATTTTATAGTTTCTTAGTACTTTTCGAATTGAGTGTATTCGGTACTAGTGTGTTTTGGGAACACCCCCACAATTTTAATAATAGCTAGATTTTGACACTGTTGTTGAAAATGTTCTAAAACATATCAGCTATCAATTAAGAAAAGCATTAGTGTTCTAGAACACAGATTTTTATTATTGATTACCGGTAATTTATATTAATTACTTTTATTTATTTGATTCCGGACAATTCCATCCCGGACAATTCCGACCTAGGACAATTACGATCCGGACAATTACGACCCATGCTTGGAATTGTCATTCCGGCTCGGAATTGTCCGGATCCTGCTCCTATTCAAACGTTAAAAAAAGTTATCTGAAAATTTAATGTTCATTTTTTCTAATAATATACACATAATCAAATATGATTCTAATCGTTATAGAAACAACAACACCTGGACAAACAACAACCCCTGAAGAAACAACAACCACTGGACAAACAACAACACCTGGAGAAACAACAACACCTGGACAAACAACAACACCTGGAGAAACAACAACCCCTGGACAAACAACAACCCCTGAACAAACAACAACACCTGAACAAACAACAACACCTGAACAAACAACAACCCCTGGACAAACAACAACACCGGGAGAAACAACAACACCGGGAGAAACAACAACCCCTGGACAAACAACAACCCCTGGACAAACAACAACACCTGGAGAAACAACAACCCCTGGACAAACAACAACACCTGGAGAAACAACAACACCTGGAGAAACAACAACACCTGGACAAACAACAACACCTGGAGAAACAACAACCCCTGGACAAACAACAACCCCTGAACAAACAACAACACCTGAACAAACAACAACACCTGGAGAAACAACAACTCCTGGACAAACAACAACACCTGGAGAAACAACAACACCTGGACAAACAACAACCGCTCAACAAACAACAACCCCTGGACAAACAACAACACCGGGAGAAACAACAACACCGGGAGAAACAACAACACCGGGAGAAACAACAACACCTGAAGAAACAACAACCTCTGGACAAACAACAACACCTGGAGAAACAACAACCCCTGAAGAAACAACAACACCGGGAGAAACAACAACCCCTGGACAAACAACAACACCTGGAGAAACAACAACCCCTGGACAAACAACAACACCTGGAGAAACAACAACCCCTGGACAAACAACAACCCCTGAACAAACAACAACACCTGAACAAACAACAACACCTGGAGAAACAACAACCCCTGGACAAACAACAACACCTGGAGAAACAACAACACCTGGACAAACAACAACCGCTCAACAAACAACAACCGCTCAACAAACAACAACCCCTGGACAAACAACAACACCGGGAGAAACAACAACACCGGGAGAAACAACAACACCTGAAGAAACAACAACCTCTGGACAAACAACAACACCTGGAGAAACAACAACCCCTGAAGAAACAACAACACCGGGAGAAACAACAACACCTGGAGAAACAACAACACCGGGAGAAACAACAACACCTGAACAAACAACAACACCTGGACAAACAACAACCCATGGACAAACAACAACACCGGAAGAAACAACAACACCGGGAGAAACAACAACCCCTGGACAAACAACAACCCCTGGACAAACAACAACCCCTGGACAAACAACAACACCTGGACAAACAACAACCCCTGAAGAAACAACAACACCTGGAGAAACAACAACACCTGAACAAACAACAACCCCTGGACAAACAACAACATCTGAAGAATCAACAACACCGGGAGAAACAACAACCCCTGTAGAAACAACAACACCGGGAGAAACAACAACACCTGGACAAACAACAACCCCTGAAGAAACAACAACACCTGGAGAAACAACAACACCTGAACAAACAACAACACCTGAACAAACAACAACCCCTGGACAAACAACAACATCTGAAGAATCAACAACACCGGGAGAAACAACAACCCCTGTAGAAACAACAACACCGGGAGAAACAACAACACCTGGACAAACAACAACCCCTGGAGAAACAACAACACCTGGACAAACAACAACACCTGGAGAAATAACAACCCCTGGACAAACAACAACACCTGGAGAAACAACAACACCTGGACAAACAACAACCCCTGAACAAACAACAACACCTGAACAAACAACAACCCCTGGACAAACAACAACACCGGGAGAAACAACAACACCGGGAGAAACAACAACCCCTGGACAAACAACAACCCCTGGACAAACAACAACCCCTGGACAAACAACAACACCTGGACAAACAACAACCCCTGAAGAAACAACAACACCTGGAGAAACAACAACACCTGGACAAACAACAACCCATGGACAAACAACAACACCGGAAGAAACAACAACACCGGGAGAAACAACAACCCCTGGACAAACAACAACCCCTGGACAAACAACAACCCCTGGACAAACAACAACACCTGGACAAACAACAACCCCTGAAGAAACAACAACACCTGGAGAAACAACAACCCCTGGAGAAACAACAACACCTGGAGAAACAACAACACCTGGACAAACAACAACACCGGGAGAAACAACAACACCTGGACAAACAACAACACCTGGAGAAATAACAACCCCTGGACAAACAACAACACCTGGAGAAACAACAACACCTGAACAAACAACAACACCTGAAGAATCAACAACACCGGGAGAAACAACAACCCCTGTAGAAACAACAACACCAGGAGAAACAACAACACCTGGACAAACAACAACCCCTGGACAAACAACAACCCCTGAAGAAACAACAACACCTGGAGAAACAACAACCCCTGGAGAAACAACAACACCTGGAGAAACAACAACACCTGGACAAACAACAACACCGGGAGAAACAACAACACCTGGACAAACAACAACACCTGGAGAAATAACAACCCCTGGACAAACAACAACACCGGAAGAAACAACAACCCCTGGACAAACAACAACCCCTGGACAAACAACAACCCCTGGACAAACAACAACACCTGGACAAACAACAACCCCTGAAGAAACAACAACACCTGGAGAAACAACAACCCCTGGAGAAACAACAACACCTGGAGAAACAACAACACCTGGACAAACAACAACACCGGGAGAAACAACAACACCTGGACAAACAACAACACCTGGAGAAATAACAACCCCTGGACAAACAACAACACCTGGAGAAACAACAACACCTGAACAAACAACAACACCTGAAGAATCAACAACACCGGGAGAAACAACAACCCCTGTAGAAACAACAACACCAGGAGAAACAACAACACCTGGACAAACAACAACCCCTGGACAAACAACAACCCCTGAACAAACAACAACACCTGAACAAACAACAACCCCTGGACAAACAACAACACCGGGAGAAACAACAACACCGGGAGAAACAACAACCCTTGGACAAACAACAACCCCTGGACAAACAACAACCCCTGGACAAACAACAACACCTGGACAAACAACAACCCCTGAAGAAACAACAACACCTGGAGAAACAACAACACCTGGACAAACAACAACCCATGGACAAACAACAACACCGGAAGAAACAACAACACCGGGAGAAACAACAACCCCTGGACAAACAACAACCCCTGGACAAACAACAACCCCTGGACAAACAACAACACCTGGACAAACAACAACCCCTGAAGAAACAACAACACCTGGAGAAACAACAACACCTGAACAAACAACAACACCTGAACAAACAACAACCCCTGGACAAACAACAACATCTGAAGAATCAACAACACCAGGAGAAACAACAACCCCTGGACAAACAACAACCCCTGGACAAACAACAACACCTGGACAAACAACAACCCCTGGAGAAACAACAACACCTGGAGAAACAACAACACCTGGACAAACAACAACACCGGGAGAAACAACAACACCTGGACAAACAACAACACCGGGAGAAACAACAACACCTGGACAAACAACAACACCTGGAGAAATAACAACCCCTGGACAAACAACAACACCTGGAGAAACAACAACACCTGAACAAACAACAACACCTGAAGAATCAACAACACCGGGAGAAACAACAACCCCTGTAGAAACAACAACACCAGGAGAAACAACAACACCTGGACAAACAACAACCCCTGGACAAACAACAACCCCTGAAGAAACAACAACACCTGGAGAAACAACAACACCTGGACAAACAACAACCCCTGGACAAACAACAACCCCTGAAGAAACAACAACACCTGGAGAAACAACTACACCTGGACAAACAACAACCCCTGGACAAACAACAACACCTGGAGAAACAACAACCCCTGAACAAACAACAACACCTGAACAAACAACAACACCTGAACAAACAACAACCCCTGGACAAACAACAACACCGGGAGAAATAACAACACCGGGAGAAACAACAACCCCTGGACAAATAACAACCCCTGCACAAACAACAACCCCTGGACAAACAACAACTCCTGGAGAAACAACAACCCCTGGACAAACAACAACACCTGGAGAAACAACAACATCTGGAGAAACAACAACACCGGGAGAAACAACAACACCTGGACAAACAACAACCCCTGGACAAACAACAACCCCTGGACAAACAATAACACCTGGAGAAACAACAACCCCTGGACAAACAACAACACCGGGAGAAACAACAACTCCTGTAGAAACAACAACACCGGGAGAAACAACAACACCTAGACAAACAACAACACCTGGAGAAACAACAACCCCTGGACAAACAACAACCCCTGGACAAACAACAACACCTGAACAAACAACAACCCCTGGACAAACAACAACACCTGGAGAAACAACAACCCCTGGACAAACAACAACCCCTGGACAAACAACAACACCTGGACAAACAACAACCCCTGGACAAACAACAACCCCTGAAGAAACAACAACACCTGGAGAAACAACAACACCTGGACAAACAACAACCCCTGAACAAACAACAACCCCTGAAGAAACAACAACACCTGAAGAAACAACAACACCGGGAGAAACAACAACTCCTGTAGTAACAACAACACCGGAAGAAACAACAACACCTGGACAAACAACAACCCCTGGACAAACAATAACTCCTGAAGAAACAACAACACCTGGAGAAACAACAACACCTGGACAAACAACAACCCATGGACAAACAACAACACCTGGAGAAACAACAACCCCTGGACAAACAACAACCCCTGGACAAACAACAACACCTGGACAAACAACAACCCCTGGACAAACAACAACCCCTGAAGAAACAACAACACCTGGAGAAACAACAACACCTGGACAAACAACAACCCCTGGACAAACAACAACCCCTGAAGAAACAACAACACCTGGAGAAACAACAACCCCTGGACAAACAACAACCCCTGGACAAACAACAACACCTGGAGAAACAACAACCTCTGGACAAACAACAACACCTGGAGAAACAACAACCCCTGGAGAAACAACAACCCCTGGACAAACAACAACCCCTGGACAAACAACAACACCTGGAGAAACAACAACCCCTGGACAAACAACAACACCTGGAGAAACAACAACCCCTGGACAAACAACAACCCCTGGACAAACAACAACACCTGGAGAAACAACAACACCTGAACAAACAACAACACCTGAACAAACAACAACCCCTGGACAAACAACAACATCTGAAGAATCAACAACACCGGGAGAAACAACAACCCCTGTAGAAACAACAACACCGGGAGAAACAACAACACCTGGACAAACAACAACCCCTGAAGAAACAACAACACCTGGAGAAACAACAACACCTGGACAAACAACAACACCGGGAGAAACAACAACACCTGGACAAACAACAACACCTGGAGAAATAACAACCCCTGGACAAACAACAACACCTGGAGAAACAACAACACCTGAACAAACAACAACACCTGAAGAATCAACAACACCGGGAGAAACAACAACCCCTGTAGAAACAACAACACCGGGAGAAACAACAACACCTGGACAAACAACAACCCCTGGACAAACAACAACCCCTGAAGAAACAACAACACCTGGAGAAACAACAACACCTGGACAAACAACAACCCCTGGACAAACAACAACCCCTGAAGAAACAACAACACCTGGAGAAACAACAACACCTGGACAAACAACAACCCCTGGACAAACAACAACACCTGGAGAAACAACAACCCATGAACAAACAACAACACCTGAACAAACAACAACACCTGAACAAACAACAACCCCTGGACAAACAACAACACCGGGAGAAAGAACAACACCGGGAGAAACAACAACCCCTGGACAAACAACAACCCCTGCACAAACAACAACCCCTGGACAAACAACAACACCTGGAGAAACAACAACCCCTGGACAAACAACAACACTTGGAGAAACAACAACACCTGGAGAAACAACAACACCTGGAGAAACAACAACACCGGGAGAAACAACAACACCTGGACAAACAACAACACCTGAAGAAACAACAACCCCTGGACAAACAACAACCCCTGGACAAACAACAACCCCTGGACAAACAACAACACCTGGAGAAACAACAACCCCTGAAGAAACAACAACACCTGGACAAACAACAACCTCTGAAGAAACAACAACACCTGGGGAAACAACAACACCTGAACAAACAACAACACCTGAACAAACAACAACCCCTGAAGAAACAACAACACCTGGAGAAACAACAACACCTGAACAAACAACAACTCCTGAAGAAACAACAACACCTGGAGAAACAACAACACCTGGACAAACAACAACCCATGGACAAACAACAACACCTGGAGAAACAACAACCCCTGGACAAACAACAACCCCTGGACAAACAACAACACCTGGACAAACAACAACCCCTGGACAAACAACAACCACTGAAGAAACAACAACACCTGGAGAAACAACAACACCTGGACAAACAACAACCCCTGAACAAACAACAACCCCTGAAGAAACAACAACACCTGGAGAAACAACAACACCTGAACAAACAACAACACCTGGACAAACAACAACCCCTGGACAAACAACAACCCCTGAAGAAACAACAACACCTGGAGAAACAACAACACCTGGACAAACAACAACCCCTGGACAAACAACAACCCCTGAAGAAACAACAACACCTGGAGAAACAACAACACCTGGACAAACAACAACCCCTGGACAAACAACAACACCTGGAGAAACAACAACCCCTGAACAAACAACAACACCTGAACAAACAACAACATCTGAACAAACAACAACCCCTGGACAAACAACAACACCGGGAGAAACAACAACACCGGGAGAAACAACAACCCCTGGACAAACAACAACCCCTGCACAAACAACAACCCCTGGACAAACAACAACACCTGGAGAAACAACAACCCCTGAACAAACAACAACACCTGAACAAACAACAACACCTGAACAAACAACAACCCCTGGACAAACAACAACACCGGGAGAAACAACAACACCGGGAGAAACAACAACCCCTGGACAAACAACAACCCCTGCACAAACAACAACCCCTGGACAAACAACAACACCTGGAGAAACAACAACCCCTGGACAAACAACAACACCTGGAGAAACAACAACACCTGGAGAAACAACAACACCTGGAGAAACAACAACACCGGGAGAAACAACAACACCTGGACAAACAACAACACCTGAAGAAACAACAACCCCTGGACAAACAACAACCCCTGGACAAACAACAACCCCTGGACAAACAACAAGCCCTGGAGAAACAACAACACCTGGAGAAACAACAACACCTGGAGAAACAACAACACCGGGAGAAACAACAACACCTGGACAAACAGCAACACCTGAAGAAACAACAACCCCTGGACAAACAACAACCCCTGGAGAAACAACAACCCCTGGACAAACAACAACACCTGGAGAAACAACAACCCCTGAAGAAACAACAACACCTGGACAAACAACAACCCCTGAAGAAACAACAACACCTGGAGAAACAACAACACCTGAACAAACAACAACACCTGAACAAACAACAACCCCTGAAGAAACAACAACACCTGGAGAAACAACAACACCTGAACAAACAACAACACCTGAAGAAACAACAACACCTGGAGAAACAACAACACCTGGACAAACAACAACACCTGAACAAACAACAACACCTGAAGAAACAACAACACCGGGAGAAACAACAACTCCTGTAGTAACAACAACACCGGGAGAAACAACAACACCTGGACAAACAACAACCCCTGGACAAACAACAACTCCTGAAGAAACAACAACACCTGGAGAAACAACAACACCTGGACAAACAACAACCCATGGACAAACAACAACACCTGGAGAAACAACAACCCCTGGACAAACAACAACCCCTGGACAAACAACAACACCTGGACAAACAACAACCCCTGGACAAACAACAACCCCTGAAGAAACAACAACACCTGGAGAAACAACAACACCTGGACAAACAACAACCCCTGAACAAACAACAACCCCTGAAGAAACAACAACACCTGGAGAAACAACAACACCTGAACAAACAACAACACCTGGACAAACAACAACCCCTGGACAAACAACAACCCCTGAAGAAACAACAACACCTGGAGAAACAACAACACCTGGACAAACAACAACCCCTGGACAAACAACAACCCCTGAAGAAACAACAACACCTGGAGAAACAACAACACCTGGACAAACAACAACCCCTGGACAAACAACAACACCTGGAGAAACAACAACCCCTGAACAAACAACAACACCTGAACAAACAACAACACCTGAACAAACAACAACCCCTGGACAAACAACAACACCGGGAGAAACAACAACACCGGGAGAAACAACAACCCCTGGACAAACAACAACCCCTGCACAAACAACAACCCCTGGACAAACAACAACACCTGGAGAAACAACAACCCCTGGACAAACAACAACACCTGGAGAAACAACAACACCTGGAGAAACAACAACACCTGGAGAAACAACAACACCGGGAGAAACAACAACACCTGGACAAACAACAACACCTGAAGAAACAACAACCCCTGGACAAACAACAACCCCTGGACAAACAACAACCCCTGGACAAACAACAACACCTGGAGAAACAACAACCCCTGAAGAAACAACAACACCTGGACAAACAACAACCCCTGAAGAAACAACAACACCTGGAGAAACAACAACACCTGAACAAACAACAACACCTGAACAAACAACAACCCCTGAAGAAACAACAACACCTGGAGAAACAACAACACCTGAACAAACAACAACACCTGAAGAAACAACAACACCTGGAGAAACAACAACACCTGGACAAACAACAACCCATGGACAAACAACAACACCTGGAGAAACAACAACCCCTGGACAAACAACAACCCCTGGACAAACAACAACACCTGGACAAACAACAACCCCTGGACAAACAACAACCCCTGAAGAAACAACAACACCTGGAGAAACAACAACACCTGGACAATCAACAACCCCTGGACAAACAACAACCCCTGAAGAAACAACAACACCTGGAGAAACAACAACCCCTGGACAAACAACAACCCCTGGACAAACAACAACACCTGGAGAAACAACAACCCCTGGACAAACAACAACACCTGGAGAAACAACAACCCCTGGAGAAACAACAACCCCTGGACAAACAACAACCCCTGGACAAACAACAACACCTGGAGAAACAACAACCCCTGGACAAACAACAACACCTGGAGAAACAACAACCCCTCGACAAACAACAACCCCTGGAGAAACAACAACACCTGAACAAACAACAACACCTGAACAAACAACAACCCCTGGACAAACAACAACATCTGAAGAATCAACAACACCGGGAGAAACAACAACCCCTGTAGAAACAACAACACCGGGAGAAACAACAACACTTGGACAAACAACAACCCCTGAAGAAACAACAACACCTGGAGAAACAACAACACCTGGACAAACAACAACACCGGGACAAACAACAACACCGGGAGAAACAACAACACCTGGACAAACAACAACACCTGGAGAAATAACAACCCCTGGACAAACAACAACACCTGGAGAAACAACAACACCTGAACAAACAACAACACCTGAAGAATCAACAACACCGGGAGAAACAACAACCCCTGTAGAAACAACAACACCGGGAGAAACAACAACACCTGGACAAACAACAACCCCTGGACAAACAACAACACCTGGAGAAACAACAACCCCTGGACAAACAACAACCCCTGTAGAAACAACAACACCTGAACAAACAACAACACCTGAACAAACAACAACCCCTGGACAAACAACAACATCTGAAGAATCAACAACACCGGGAGAAACAACAACCCCTGTAGAAACAACAACACCGGGAGAAACAACAACACCTGGACAAACAACAACCCCTGAAGAAACAACAACCCCTGAAGAAACAACAACACCTGGAGAAACAACAACACCTGGACAAACAACAACACTGGGAGAAACAACAACACCTGGACAAACAACAACACCTGGAGAAATAACAACCCCTGGACAAACAACAACACCTGGAGAAACAACAACACCTGAACAAACAACAACACCTGAAGAATCAACAACACCGGGAGAAACAACAACCCCTGTAGAAACAACAACACCGGGAGAAACAACAACACCTGGACAAACAACAACCCCTGGACAAACAACAACCCCTGAAGAAACAACAACACCTGGAGAAACAACAAAACCTGGACAAACAACAACCCCTGGACAAACAACAACCCCTGAAGAAACAACAACCCCTGGACAAACAGCAACCCCTGAACAAACAACAACACCTGAACAAACAACAACACCTGGAGAAACAACAACCCCTGGACAAACAACAACACCTGGAGAAACAACAACCCCTGAAGAAACAACAACCTCTGGACAAACAACAACACCTGGAGAAACAACAACCCCTGAAGAAACAACAACACCGGGAGAAACAACAACACCTGGAGAAACAACAACACCGGGAGAAACAACAACACCTGAACAAACAACAACACCTGAACAAACAACAACCCCTGGACAAACAACAACAACTGAAGAATCAACAACACCGGGAGAAACAACAACCCCTGTAGAAACAACAACACCGGGAGAAACAACAACACCTGGACTAACAACAACCCCTGAAGAAACAACAACACCTGGAGAAACAACAACACCTGGACAAACAACAACCCATGGACAAACAACAACACCGGGAGAAACAACAACACCGGGAGAAACAACAACCCCTGGACAAACAACAACCCCTGGACAAACAACAACCCCTGTAGAAACAACAACCCCTGGACAAACAACAACACCTGGACAAACAACAACCCCTGAAGAAACAACAACACCTGGAGAAACAACAACACCTGGACAAACAACAACCCATGGACAAACAACAACACCGGGAGAAACAACAACACCGGGAGAAACAACAACCCCTGGACAAACAACAACCCCTGGACAAACAACAACCCCTGGACAAACAACAACACCTGGACAAACAACAACCCCTGAAGAAACAACAACACCTGGAGAAACAACAACACCTGAACAAACAACAACACCTGAACAAACAACAAACCCTGGACAAACAACAACATCTGAAGAATCAACAACACCGGGAGAAACAACAACCCCTGGACAAACAACAACCCCTGGACAAACAACAACCCCTGGACAAACAACAACACCTGGACAAACAACAACCCCTGGAGAAACAACAACACCTGGAGAAACAACAACACCTGGACAAACAACAACACCGGGAGAAACAACAACACCTGGACAAACAACAACACCTGGAGAAATAACAACCCCTGGACAAACAACAACACCTGGAGAAACAACAACACCTGAACAAACAACAACACCTGAAGAATCAACAACACCGGGAGAAACAACAACCCCTGTAGAAACAACAACACCAGGAGAAACAACAACACCTGGACAAACAACAACCCCTGGACAAACAACAACCCCTGAAGAAACAACAACACCTGGAGAAACAACAACACCTGGACAAACAACAACCCCTGGACAAACAACAACCCCTGGACAAACAACAACACCTGGACAAACAACAACCCCTGAACAAACAATAACACCTGAACAAACAACAACACCTGAACAAACAACAACCCCTGGACAAACAACAACACCGGGAGAAACAACAACACCGGGAGAAACAACAACCCCTGGACAAACAACAACCCCTGCACAAACAACAACCCCTGGACAAACAACAACTCCTGGAGAAACAACAACCCCTGGACAAACAACAACACCTAGAGAAACAACAACATCTGGAGAAACAACAACACCGGGAGAAACAACAACACCTGGACAAACAACAACCCCTGAAGAAACAACAACACCTGAAGAAACAACAACACCGGGAGAAACAACAACTCCTGTAGTAACAACAACACCGGAAGAAACAACAACACCTGGTCAAACAACAACCCCTGGACAAACAACAACTCCTGAAGAAACAACAACACCTGGAGAAACAACAACACCTGGACAAACAACAACCCATGGACAAACAACAACACCTGGAGAAACAACAACCCCTGGACAAACAACAACCCCTGGAAAAACAACAACACCTGGACAAACAACAACCCCTGGACAAACAACAACCCCTGAAGAAACAACAACACCTGGAGAAACAACAACACCTGGACAAACAACAACCCCTGGACAAACAACAACCCCTGAAGAAACAACAACACCTGGAGAAACAACAACCCCTGGACAAACAACAACCCCTGGACAAACAACAACACCTGGAGAAACAACAACCCCTGGACAAACAACAACACCTGGAGAAACAACAACCCCTGGAGAAACAACAACCCCTGGACAAACAACAACCCCTGGACAAACAACAACACCTGGAGAAACAACAACCCCTGGACAAACAACAACACCTGGAGAAACAACAACCCCTGGACAAACAACAACCCCTGGACAAACAACAACACCTGGAGAAACAACAACACCTGAACAAACAACAACACCTGAACAAACAACAACCCCTGGACAAACAACAACATCTGAAGAATCAACAACACCGGGAGAAACAACAACCCCTGTAGAAACAACAACACCGGGAGAAACAACAACACCTGGACAAACAACAACCCCTGAAGAAACAACAACACCTGGAGAAACAACAACACCTGGACAAACAACAACACCGGGAGAAACAACAACACCTGGACAAACAACAACACCTGGAGAAATAACAACCCCTGGACAAACAACAACACCTGGAGAAACAACAACACCTGAACAAACAACAACACCTGAAGAATCAACAACACCGGGAGAAACAACAACCCCTGTAGAAACAACAATACCGGGAGAAACAACAACACCTGGACAAACAACAACCCCTGGACAAACAACAACCCCTGAAGAAACAACAACACCTGGAGAAACAACAACACCTGGACAAACAACAACCCCTGGACAAACAACAACCCCTGAAGAAACAACAACACCTGGAGAAACAACAACACCTGGACAAACAACAACCCCTGGACAAACAACAACACCTGGAGAAACAACAACCCCTGAACAAACAACAACACCTGAACAAACAACAACCCCTGAAGAAACAACAACACCTGGAGAAACAACAACACCTGAACAAACAACAACACCTGAACAAACAACAACCCCTGAAGAAACAACAACACCTGGAGAAACAACAACACCTGAACAAACAACAACACCTGAAGAAACAACAACACCGGGAGAAACAACAACTCCTGTAGTAACAACAACACCGGGAGAAACAACAACACCTGGACAAACAACAACCCCTGGACAAACAACAACACCGGGAGAAAGAACAACACCGGGAGAAACAACAACCCCTGGACAAACAACAACCCCTGCACAAACAACAACCCCTGGACAAACAACAACACCTGGAGAAACAACAACCCCTGGACAAACAACAATACCTGGAGAAACAACAACACCTGGAGAAACAACAACACCTGGAGAAACAACAACACCGGGAGAAACAACAACCCCTGAACAAACAACAACACCTGAAGAAACAACAACCCCTGGACAAACAACAACCCCTGGACAAACAACAACCCCTGGACAAACAACAACACCTGGAGAAACAACAACCCCTGAAGAAACAACAACACCTGGACAAACAACAACCCCTGAAGAAACAACAACACCTGGAGAAACAACAACACCTGAACAAACAACAACACCTGAACAAACAACAACCCCTGAAGAAACAACAACACCTGGAGAAACAACAACACCTGAACAAACAACAACACCTGAAGAAACAACAACACCGGGAGAAACAACAACTCCTGTAGTAACAACAACACCGGGAGAAACAACAACACCTGGACAAACAACAACCCCTGGACAAACAACAACTCCTGAAGAAACAACAACACCTGGAGAAACAACAACACCTGGACAAACAACAACCCATGGACAAACAACAACACCTGGAGAAACAACAACCCCTGGACAAACAACAACCCCTGGACAAACAACAACTCCTGAAGAAACAACAACACCTGGACAAACAACAACCCCTGGACAAACAACAACCCCTGGACAAACAACAACACCTGGACAAACAACAACCCCAGGACAAACAACAACCCCTGAAGAAACAACAACACCTGGACAAACAACAACCCCTGGACAAACAATAACCCCTGGACAAACAACAACACCTGGACAAACAACAACCCCAGGACAAACAACAACCCCTGAAGAAACAACAACACCTGGAGAAACAACAACACCTGGACAAACAACAACACCTGGACAAACAACAACCCCTGAAGAAACAACAACACCTGGAGAAACAACAACACCTGGACAAACAACAACACCTGGACAAACAACAACCCCTGAAGAAACAACAACACCTGGAGAAACAACAACACCTGGACAAACAACAACACCTGGACAAACAACAACCCCTGAAGAAACAACAACACCTGGAGAAACAACAACCCCTGGACAAACAACAACACCTGGACAAACAACAACCCCAGGACAAACAACAACTCCTGAAGAAACAACAACACCTGGACAAACAACAACCCCTGGACAAACAACAACCCCTGGACAAACAACAACACCTGGACAAACAACAACCCCAGGACAAACAACAACCCCTGAAGAAACAACAACACCTGGAGAAACAACAACACCTGGACAAACAACAACCCCTGAACAAACAACAACCCCTGAAGAAACAACAACACCTGGAGAAACAACAACACCTGAACAAACAACAACACCTGGACAAACAACAACCCCTGGACAAACAACAACCCCTGAAGAAACAACAACACCTGGAGAAACAACAACACCTGGACAAACAACAACACCTGGACAAACAACAACCCCTGAAGAAACAACAACACCTGGAGAAACAACAACACCTGGACAAACAACAACCCCTGGACAAACAACAACACCTGGAGAAACAACAACCCCTGAACAAACAACAACACCTGAACAAACAACAACACCTGAACAAACAACAACCCCTGGACAAACAACAACACCGGGAGAAACAATAACACCGGGAGAAACAACAACCCCTGGACAAACAACAACCCATGGACAAATAACAACACCTGAACAAACAACAACACCTGAAGAAACAACAACACCTGGAGAAACAACAACACCTGGAGAAACAACAACACCGGGAGAAACAACAACACCTGGACAAACAACAACACCTGAAGAAACAACAACCCCTGGACAAACAACAACCCCTGCACAAACAACAACCCCTGGACAAACAACAACACCTGGAGAAACAACAACCCCTGAAGAAACAACAACACCTGGAGAAACAACAACACCTGGACAAACAACAACACCTGGACAAACAACAACCCCTGAAGAAACATCAACCCCTGGACAAACAACAACCCCTGCACAAACAACAACCCCTGGACAAACAACAACACCTGGAGAAACAACAACCCCTGGACAAACAACAACACCTGGAGAAACAACAACACCTGGAGAAACAACAACACCTGGAGAAACAACAACACCGGGAGAAACAACAACACCTGGACAAACAACAACACCTGAAGAAACAACAACCCCTGGACAAACAACAACCCCTGGACAAACAACAACCCCTGGACAAACAACAACACCTGGAGAAACAACAACCCCTGAAGAAACAACAACACCTGGACAAACAACAACCCCTGAAGAAACAACAACACCTGGAGAAACAACAACACCTGAACAAACAACAACACCTGAACAAACAACAACCCCTGTAGAAACAACAACACCTGGAGAAACAACAACACCTGAACAAACAACAACACCTGAAGAAACAACAACACCTGGAGAAACAACAACACCTGGACAAACAACAACCCATGGACAAACAACAACACCTGGACAAACAACAACCCCTGGACAAACAACAACCCCTGAAGAAACAACAACACCTGGAAAAACAACAACACCTGGACAAACAACAACCCCTGGACAAACAACAACCCCTGAAGAAACAACAACACCTGGAGAAACAACAACCCCTGGACAAACAACAACCCCTGGACAAACAACAACACCTGGAGAAACAACAACCCCTGGACAAACAACAACACCTGGAGAAACAACAACCCCTGGAGAAACAACAACCCCTGGACAAACAACAACCCCTGGACAAACAACAACACCTGGAGAAACAACAACCCCTGGACAAACAACAACACCTGGAGAAACAACAACCCCTGGACAAACAACAACCCCTGGAGAAACAACAACACCTGAACAAACAACAACACCTGAACAAACAACAACCCCTGGACAAACAACAACATCTGAAGAATCAACAACACCGGGAGAAACAACAACCCCTGTAGAAACAACAACACCGGGAGAAACAACAACACCTGGACAAACAACAACCCCTGAAGAAACAACAACACCTGGAGAAACAACAACACCTGGACAAACAACAACACCGGGACAAACAACAACACCGGGAGATACAACAACACCTGGACAAACAACAACATCTGAAGAATCAACAACACCGGGAGAAACAACAACCCCTGTAGAAACAACAACACCGGGAGAAACAACAACACCTGGACAAACAACAACACCTGGACAAACAACAACACCTGGAGAAACAACAACACCTGAACAAACAACAACACCTGAAGAATCAACAACACCGGGAGAAACAACAACCCCTGTAGAAACAACAACCCCTGGACAAACAACAACATCTGAAGAATCAACAACACCGGGAGAAACAACAACTCCTGTAGTAACAACAACACCGGGAGAAACAACAACACCTGGACAAACAACAACCCCTGGACAAACAACAACTCCTGAAGAAACAACAACACCTGGAGAAACAACAACACCTGGACAAACAACAACCCCTGGACAAACAACAACCCCTGGACAAACAACAACACCTGGAGAAACAACAACCCCTGGACAAACAACAACACCTGGACAAACAACAACCCCTGGAGAAACAACAACCCCTGGACAAACAACAACCCCTGGACAAACAACAACACCTGGAGAAACAATAACCCCTGGACAAACAACAACACCTGGAGAAACAACAACCCCTGGACAAACAACAACCCCTGGACAAACAACAACACCTGGAGAAACAACAACACCTGAACAAACAACAACACCTGAACAAACAACAACCCCTGGACAAACAACAACATCTGAAGAATCAACAACACCGGGAGAAACAACAACCCCTGTAGAAACAACAACACCGCGAGAAACAACAACACCTGGACAAACAACAACCCCTGAAGAAACAACAACACCTGGAGAAACAACAACACCTGGACAAACAACAACACCGGGAGAAACAACAACACCTGGACAAACAACAACACCTGGAGAAATAACAACCCCTGGACAAACAACAACACCTGGAGAAACAACAACACCTGAACAAACAACAACACCTGAAGAATCAACAACACCGGGAGAAACAACAACCCCTGTAGAAACAACAACACCGGGAGAAACAACAACACCTGGACAAACAACAACCCCTGGACAAACAACAACCCCTGAAGAAACAACAACACCTGGAGAAACAACAACACCTGGACAAACTACAACCCCTGGACAAACAACAACCCCTGAAGAAACAACAACACCTGGAGAAACAACAACACCTGGACAAACAACAACCCCTGGACAAACAACAACACCTGGAGAAACAACAACCCCTGAACAAACAACAACACCTGAACAAACAACAACACCTGAACAAACAACAACCCCTGGACAAACAACAACACCGGGAGAAACAACAACACCGGGAGAAACAACAACCCCTGGACAAACAACAACCCCTGCACAAACAACAACCCCTGGACAAACAACAACACCTGGAGAAACAACAACCCCTGGACAAACAACAACACCTGGAGAAACAACAACACCTGGAGAAACAACAACACCTGGAGAAACAACAACACCGGGAGAAACAACAACACCTGGACAAACAACAACACCTGAAGAAACAACAACCCCTGGACAAACAACAACCCCTGGACAAACAACAACCCCTGGACAAACAACAACACCTGGAGAAACAACAACCCCTGGACAAACAACAACACCGGGAGAAACAACAACTCCTGTAGAAACAACAACACCGGGAGAAACAACAACACCTAGACAAATAACAACAGCTGGAGAAACAACAACCCCTGGACAAACAACAACTCCTGGACAAACAACAACACCGGGAGAAACAACAACACCTGGACAAACAACAACCCCTGAAGAAACAACAACACCGGGAGAAACAACAACATCTGGACAAACAACAACCCCTGGACAAACAACAACCCCTGAAGAAACAACAACACCTGGAGAAACAACAACACCTGGACAAACAACAACACCGGGAGAAACAACAACACCTGGACAAACAACAACCCCTGAAGAAACAACAACACCGGGAGAAACAACAACACCTGGACAAACAACAACACCTGGAGAAACAACAACCCCTGTAGAAACAACAACACCTGGAGAAACAACAACCCCTGAAGAAACAACAACACCGGGAGAAACAACAACACCTGGAGAAACAACAACCACTGCACAAACAACAACACCTGGAGAAACAACAACACCGGGAGAAACAACAGCACCTGGAGAAACAACAACCCCTGAAGAAACAACAACCCCTGAACAAACAACAACACCTGAACAAACAACAACACCTGACCAAACAACAACCCCTGGACAAACAACAACACCTGGAGAAACAACAACCCATGAAGAAACAACAACACCGGGAGAAACAACAACACCTGGAGAAACAACAACCCCTGAAGAAACAACAACACCTGGAGAAACAACAACACCTGGACAAACAACAACCCCTGAAGAAACAACAACACCGGGAGAAACAACAACCCCTGAAGAAACAACAACACCTGGAGAAACAACAACACCTGGACAAACAACAACCCCTGAAGAAACAACAACACCGGGAGAAACAACAACACCTGGAGAAACAACAACCCCTGAAGAAACAACAACCCCTGAACAAACAACAACACCTGGACAAACAACAACCCCTGAACAAACAACAACACCTGAACAAACAACAACACCTGAACAAACATCAACCCCTGGTCAAACAACAACACCTGGAGAAACAACAACACCTGGACAAACAACAACACCTGGAGAAACAACAACCCCTGGACAAACAGCAACCCCTGAACAAACAACAACACCTGAACAAACAACAACACCTGAAAAAACAACAACCCATGGACAAACAACAACACCTGGAGAAACAACAACCCATGAAGAAACAACAACCCCTGAACAAACAACAACACTTGAACAAACGACAACACCTGGAGAAACAACAACCCCTGAAGAAACAACATCACCGGGAGAAACATCAACCCCTGAACAAACAACAACCCCTGGACAAACAACAACTCCTAGACAAACAACAACACCTGGAGAAACAACAACCCCTGGACAAACAACAACCCCTGGACAAACAACAACACCTAGACAAACAACAACCCCTGGACAAACAACAACCCCTGGACAAACAACAACCCCTGGACAAACAACAACCCCTGGACAAACAACAACACCGGGAGAAACAACAACACCGGGAGAAACAACAACACCGGGAGAAACAACAACACCTGGAGAAACAACAACACCTGGACAAACAACAACACCTGAACAAACAACAACCCCTGGACAAACAACAACACCTGAAGAAACAACAACACCTGAACAAACAACAACCCCTGGACAAACAACAACACCTGAAGAAACAACAACACCGGGAGAAACAACAACCCCTGTAGAAACAACAACACCGGGAGAAACAACAACACCGGGAGAAACAACAACACCTGGAGAAACAACAACCCCTGTACAAACAACAACACCTGAACAAACAACAACCCCTGGACAAACAACAACACCTGAAGAAACAACAACACCGGGAGAAACAACAACCCCTGTAGAAACAACAATACCGGGAGAAACAACAACACCTGGAGAAACAACAACCCCTGGACAAACAACAACCCCTGTACAAACAACAATACCTGAACAAACAACAACACCTGAACAAACGACAACACCTGGAGAAACAACAACCCCAGAAGAAACAACAACACCGGGAGAAACATCAACCCCTGAACAAACAACAACCCCTGAACAAACAACAACCCCTGAACAAACAACAACACCTGGACAAACAACAACACCTGGAGAAACAACAACCCCTGAAGAAACAACAACACCTGGAGAAACAACAACCCCTGAACAAACAACAACACCTGAACAAACAACAACACCTGGAGAAACAACAACCCCTGAAGATACAACAACACCGGGAGAAACATCAACCCCTGAACAAACAACAACCCCTGGACAAACAACAACACCTGGACAAACAACAACACCTGGAGAAACAACAACCCCTGGACAAACAACAACCCCTGAACAAACAACAACACCTGAACAAACAATAACCCCTGGACAAACAACAACCCCTGGACAAACAACAACACCTGAAGAAACAACAACACCGGGAGAAACAACAACCCCTGTAGAAACAACAACACCGGGAGAAACAACAACACCTGGAGAAACAACAACCCCTGGACAAACAACAACCCCTGGACAAACAACAACACCTGAACAAACAGCAACACCTGAACAAACAACAACCCCTGGACAAACAACAACACCTGGAGAAACAACAACACCTGGACAAACAACAACACCTGGAGAAACAACAACACCTGGACAAACAACAACACCTGAAGAAACAACAACCCCTGGACAAACAACAACCCCTGAACAAACAACAACACCTGAACACACAACAACACATGAACAAACAACAACCCCTGGACAAACAACAACACCTGGAGAAACAACAACCCCTGAAGAAACAACAACACCTGGACAATCAACCACACCTGGAGAAACAACAACCCCTGAAGAAACAACAACACCGGGAGAAACAACAACCCCTGGACAAACAACAACCCCTGAACAAACAACAACACCTGAACAAACAACAACACCTGGAGAAACAACAACCCTTGAAGAAACAACAACACCTGGAGAAACAACAACACCTGGACAAGCAACGACCCCTGAACAAACAACAACACCTGGACAATCAACAACCCCTGTAGAAACAACAACACCGGGAGAAACAACAAAACATGGACAAACAACAACACCTGGAGAAACAACAACACCTGGACAAACAACAACACCTGGACAATCAACAACACCTGGAGAAACAACAACACCTGGACAAACAACAACACCTGAACAAACAACAACACCTGGAGAAACAACAACCCCTGGACAAACAACAACCCCAGAACAAACAACAACCCATGGACAAACAACAACCGCTCAACAAACAACAACTCCTGGAAGAGCGACTACTCCTCCAGAAACGATTTCAAATGGAGAATCAACCATAAGAACGGGGGAATTACCTTCATCTACAACATTTATAACTGGTAAGTGTTTGGTTGCTATCAAGTGAGTTAATGTAATGGAACGAGGCCTTTCGTGGCGTAAGCATACTCAAATTATAAATATTCATGACGAGTAAGGGTCTTGAGCCACAGCTAATATAAAATATTGTTAGTTTACCATATAGCTATTTCACGCTTCCCGCGCGTCTTCACTGGTATATTATTTTAAACACAATATTAATAAAATTTAACTACAAAAACCAATTCAAAGCCTAAAAAGATATATACAAAACTGATACCGTTATGATACTGTATAGTAGTTATGACTATTTTAATAAAGATATTAGCTGTGTAAAGTGGCAGACCGGTAGAAGTTGAGCATGGTTAGAAATTATATCGGAAATTCATAATGCACTAAAACTAACTCAAAGCAAAATTTAAAATAAAATTGTTAAAATGTTAAAAACTTTTTTTAAAAAATTTAAAATAATAATAGTAAATAAAAACTAAACCAATGGTGTACCCTATCCTGCTATTAAGTATAATATCTATAAAAACTTATCAATAAAGGCTAATAAAATAATAAAACAACAGTGATATAGTGTATACGAATCACATGTATATAAAAATATAAAAAAAAACATCAGAAATAACAACAGAACAACAGAACAACAGAGCAACAGAACAACAGAGCAACAGAACAACAGAGCAACAGAACAACAGAACAACAGAGCAACAGACACACCGATTGAGTTAGTGGTACCTGTATGCTAAGCTCGCTTACTTTCGTCGCTCGCCCCACATATAAAAAAAAACATCAGAAATAAAAGCAGTAATACAATCTTTAAAATTAATGAAATAAAACTAACAGAATGATTGAGTAATACTAACTACGCCATAGGGTAAATATCCAGATGGGCCAGCTATGCCAAAAGCAAATAGCAGCTGTATGACTGGAGTTGAAATTATCATTAAGGCGGGCATGTGGGGCGAGCCACATAGTTAGCAAAACAATAACCTATAAAATAAAACAAACTGACTAATACAAAATCCTAAGTAGAATATACAAAACAAAGTTCACATGTTTTAGTACAGTCCAATACGGGGAACTAGAGTGTTAAGTGGGGGGCGATGCAAGTTAATTAGAACCGCTTCAGAATGAATCCTACGCTCGTGGTTAGGAAACCTTTTAGAACATGTAATATTGAGCGCACCGATCCCACAAATAGCAAAGTGCTGCAGTAGCAAGACTTCAGGACTCGATAGATCGACTCCTAGTCCCTTGCCAGCTGCGTCATTTATGGCACTACGGTGACCTCGGAGGCGCTCATGTAAACGCTGTTCTGTCTGGCCGAGATACCACAAGTGTGGATGCAGTTTACATTTGATAAAATAAATCACATTAAATGATTTGCAGTTAAATCTCCCATGGATGGGGTCACCCCATGGTGTCCGGCGCTGGTCTAGAACGGCCGAGCAGCATTTGCAACGAGGCCCATTGCAAGAGTGGTTACCAGAGGCAGAGTTGGCTCGGACTTGGTGATCAACAGTTTTCCTAACGTTGGGAGGTTACGCGGCACCGTTTGGACTCTAATACCTAGCGAACGCAAGTCAGCATTATATTTGCGGATAACGGGCGCTCGGACAGGCAGGAACTGTGGAGTCGTAGGGAGATATATAGAGGTGTATTTTGGCCCATTCGATGTAGTCTTATTTAAATTTAGGGGTGCTGATGGACCCATCCCCCTCCGTTGGTAAAGACGGCTGCTGCGTGATCAGCACTGGACAAAGACATGTTGGGTTCTACGCATGGAGGGATAGGAGGAAATCCAGCGGATAGTCTCGGTTCTCACACAACTTGTGGTACTGGTGTTTATAACATGTGAACAAATGGTTTGAGTCAGTTAAACGACGAATACGCAAAATTTCAGATTTCACCACTGCCCGTAACGTAGGTTTATGGTGGAAACTAGAGTACATAATAGGTAGTTTATTAGCCATTGGTTTTCTAAATAAACGAGTTCTAAGGGTGTAGGCATTAGCAGCAATCGTTAGATCGAGGCAGTCGACACTAGCATGTGAGTACTCCATAGTAAATTGGATGGCATCACTATTATAAAGATTCCGACAAGCTGAGTTGAATGCGGTCTTCATTAACTCGAAATGCTCATCAGTTAGTCGCTCATCGTAAATGGCGAAACTATCCTATCAGCACCCCAAAATTTAAATAATTTCTACATCGAGTGGACCAAAATACACCTCTATATATCTCCCTACGACCCCACAGTTCCTGCCTGTCCTTACGCCCGTTATCCGCAAATATAATGCTGACTTGCGTTCGCTAGGTATTAGTGTCCAAACGGTCCCGCATAACCTCCCATCGTTAGGAAAACTGTTGATCACCAAGTCCGAGCCAACTCTGCCTCTTGGTAATCACTCTTGCAATGGGCCTCGTTGCAAATGCTGCTCGGCCGTTCTAGACCAGCGCCGGACACTATGGGGTTACCCCATCCATTGGAGATTTAACTGCAAATCATTTAATGTGATTTATTTTATCAAATGTAAACTGCATCCACAGTTGTGGTATCTCGGCAAGACAGAACAGCGTTTACATGAGCGTCTCCGAGGTCACCGTAGTGCCATAAATGACGCAGCTGGCAAGGGACTAGGAGTCGATTTATCGAGTCCTGAAGTCTTGCTAGTGCAGCACTTTGCTATTTGTGGTATCGGTGCGCTCAATATTAAATGTGGGGCGAGCGACGAAAGTAAGCGAGCTTAGCATACAGGTACCACTAACTCAATCGGTGTGTCTGTGTGTTCTGTTGATCTGTTGTGTCCAATTTTAAACGTTAATAACTCAGCCAAATGTTAATGAAATTTAACCAAACTTGGTACACATATAGTCTGGCCAAAGTTTATAAATTTTCCAAGTTGAATTTCCGCGTGGCCTTCGAGAAGCTAAGATAATAGCAGTTAATTAGTTAATTAAGTTGATTAGGGTAAAAACAGCAATTTCAACCTGCCTCCTTAAAGGATATTAATTATTTTCTAGTATAAGATTTAAATAATTATACTTAAAAGTTATACAGCTGTATTCCCCATACCCCATTCCATTATAGTTTTTAATTAGTTCAAGAGATTTGCTTTAAGAAATGTGTTTTTAATTGATCTAAACGTAATTAAGTTATCAAAATGCCACCGTATCTCTATACTTCGAGCTCCCTCATTCATATTGCCTAGCCTATCTGCTGGCGCTGCTGGGAACCATAGTCCAACCACCTCAGCACTACTTGGCAATGGGTAATTACATCAATAGGACATAGCCACTACACACGTTCGTGGGGCCATCGCGCAGGACGAGGCTCAGTTATTAGATACAGATTAAAATTGAGCAATTCTATCCCAAAATCGGTACTTAAGAAATTTAAATAAATAATTAAGAAAATTTAACCAAAACGCCATAAGAATAAATCAAAGAAGAGAGGAAAGTCCCCCCCCCCCCCCCCCCTTGCTTCAACCGCCCTCTTAATCTGCACCATCCCCAACCCAAAGGAGCACAGAGGATTAATGAAAGGCAGATAAAGACAAGCTGACTTTACACCTTACACTACTGTAGTGGCTATGTCCTATTGATGTAATTACCCGTTGCCAAGTATTGCTGATTAGGTGGTTTGACTATGGTTCCCAGCAGCGCCAGCAGATAGGCTAGGCAATATGAATGAGGGAGCTCGAGAAGTATAGAGATACGGTGGCATTTTGATAACTTAATTACGTTTAGATCAATTAAAAACACATTTCTTAAAGCAAATCTCTTGAACTAATTAAAAACTATAATGGAATGGGTGTATGGGGAATACAGTTATATAATTTTGAAGTATAATTATTTAAATCTTATACTAGAAAATAATTAATATCCTTTAAGAGGCAGGTTGAAATTGCTGATTTTACCCTAATCAACTTAATTAACTAATTAACTGCTATTATCTTAGCTTCTCGAAGGCCACACGGAAATTCAACTTGAAAATTTCTAAACTTTGGCCAGACTACATGTGTACCAAGTTTGGTTAAATTTCATTAACATTTTGCTGAGTTATTAACCAACTTAATTAACTAATTAACTGCTATTATCTTAGCTTCTCGAAGGCCACGCGGAAATTCAACTTGGAGAATTTCTAAACTTTTGCCAGACTACATGTGTACCAAGTTTGGTTAAATTTCATTAACATTTGGCTGAGTTATTAACCAACTTAATTAAGTAATTAACTGCTATTATCTTAGCTTCTCGAAGGCCACGCGGAAATTCAACATGGAAAATTTCTAAACTTTTGCCAGACTACATGTGTACCAAGTTTGGTTAAATTTCATTAAAATTTTGGCTGTGTTATTAACGTTTATAATTGGACACAACAGATCAACAGAACAACAGAGCAACACGTTCGTGGGGCCTTCGCGCAGCACGAGGCCCAGTTATGAGATACAAATTAAAATTGAGCGACTGTATCACAAAATCAGGTTTTGAGAAATTTACCCACACCACCAATCAATCAAAGAAAGGGGGACAGTACGTGTTCACCCCTTTTAATCCCCCCCCCCCCCCACCCTTCCCAACCACCAATACATAACCGCGACATCTACCACCCACGGAAGGGTAGCACGAACTTATTTCCAATCGCACGTTCAATATGCAAAGCCAGGTGGTTTATAGGAATATAATAAACGCAGTACTCGTATTCATTATAAGCCTCGTTGCGTTCGTCCTGTTTTGTATTTAAATATATTTCTTAAACGCAGGCTAGGACGTTCTTTATAATAATAATAACTAGGGATGCGATCAATATGTGAAGCCAGGTGGTTTATATAATAATTTAGTCAACGCAGTACTCGTCTTCATTATATGCCTCGTTGCGCTCGTCGCTTGTCCTGTTTTGTTATAAAATATTTTTCCTAAACGCAGACTGACGATCTTTATACAGTTATAACTATGCGAAGTTTCGAAACTGTGCGAGTAACTGTTGATACATCTATGTGGATATGTGTGATATGTGGAGATGTGTGATACAACGCCAACGCATCTTATGCCGATGTAGTAATATGGGTATTGAAATAATATTAAATTAATGTACACTCTTAAAGCTGCAGCGAAAAAATGTAGCTAATTTCCTAGGTTACATATAAAATAATAATATTATTTTTAAGAACATTAATTTTACTACTTTGCAAAAATTCAATTAAAAAATAACCAGACATATACATTGTGGAATAAACTATTTCAGAAGCCTACACAACAGCCATGCCATGGATAGTATTTATGTTATGATATCTCGATATCTGTCATTCACCTGAGATAGCAATACAACATTTATAGTGAATTTAAAGAATGCTGTCTGGGCTGGAATAGCAATACTGGTTGCTATTACTATTCCTCTCTGGTTAGTCTTAGCAACAACTCCCAGCCAGCAGCAGAGACTTGACCAATAATCATTCCCAGCAACTGGGAATGACACACACATCCCATCTATGTACCAGCATGTTGGCCAATAAATGAGCAGTATTTAATGAGAATAAATTTTTTTTGCCGTTTTAATTACTTTAGATCAATTAAAGACACAATTATTAAAGCAAATCACTTGAACTACCTTATTGACCTGAATATACAACTTAAACAAAAAATTAGAGAACTGGGTGGGTCTATCCCAACATCTGCATTAGATATTGAGGAGATTATTAATAATGCTGTGGACAAAAAACAAGACCATCTTGCAGTTTAACGATTAGAAATGCAAAAATCAATTTTAAAAACTTGAAGACCGATCGATCACCTGTTATTTCAATAACCTGGCATATCAATTGATGACAAAACAAACTTAAAGTTACGCTATGGTGACCACCATGAAGGCCGTAATTATAACATAATATTTATTATTGTTTTATAGTAAATTTTACAGCAGTATTGTAAATAATTTATTTTACTTGCAAAATCATGAGACGAATTTAAACCTCTTATGTTTGTCAAAAGAGTACCAATCCAAAAGTTTTCCTGTTTACCAAAAACAACCAAATCAGAACTGTCTGTTTTATCAATCAATGTGAAAGTTAAAGTAGAAATATCAGCCCATGGCCATGGTCATCACAATTATATATTGGTTAAATTTCTCAGCAAAAACAGTTTAGCAGTAGTATCAAGCAACTGGATCCAAGAAAATACTAATATAAATGCTTTGCAACTATGTGCCTGGCCTCCAAAGAAAAGCAATGAAAGTGAAAAACGTTTCCTACTAAGCCATTTGAGGCCCAGAACAAATTGGGAAATTTTTTCCATTGAAATTATGTACCTGCATGTGGAATATTCAAAAGTGCGGGGTGAGCTCAGTGAGGCGGAGGCTCCCTTATGAGTATAAAGGTAACAGAGTATCAAAGCAAAAAAAATCATTATCAATTAAATACATTTAGAGACTTGTCTGGGAAATAGTTCACTACTCCACGTCTGGCTTTCTTTATATTTTTATTGGTGTTGACACCTTTCCTCTTGCCTGAATTAACCGCAACCTCTGCAGACCCATATTTAGCTAATTTGCGACGGAGGTTACTCATCTTACTTTGGAGATGGATAACCCATACTTCGATACCAGCTGTATCCAAAGGATCTTGAGATTTAAGTTGTGGGAATCGCGTTATCAATTCTTTGAGCTACAAGTCTGAAGTCCATAAGTGTAGGATATGCATTAATCTCATGCATTGGCTGGACAAGTGGGGTTAGAAGCAAACCCTTCGGTTTCTTCTGAGTGACTAGATTAGTGGGGGGATACAATGTATTTCATTCGTTGTTCTATATCAACGCCATATTGTGGCATAACGAAACTGTTAGCGAATGTTGTGGTGTTACAACGAAGAATAGGAGCTGCAGACATACTCGACCCAGGAATTGCTTGAATACCAGAAACAGTATCTTGTCCATGAAACATACTAGAGATATCATTTTGAACCTTCTTTACAAGATTTACTTGCCCAATTTGAAATTTGAGGGAAGATAATTCCTCAAATGGTGTCAATTGAAGAGCAATGGTCGAATTAATTCCACCTTCTTTAAATTTTTGATTTGTTTCCTCTGTAAACGAGTACTTTGATAAAAAGGCAATCCATTCTGACTCTGCAGATGTCATCCTAGATCACAATCATATATAATATATATACAGATGTCGTTTTGTAGTATATAGACTAATAATAATAATATTTCAGTATTATCTGTATCTGTTATACTGTCTATGACTATCTGATATAGAAACTTTACATATTAATATATATATATCTAATATAAAATATACTGTGCTTCCAGTGAAATTATAGTTTAGAAATTCTCTAAATTGTTATTTAATTATATAGTTTTAATTTTATATTTTTTGCTCTAAGGTGTTCTGTTCATCAGTGGCACATATATTGAAAGTAGTGATGAAAGAAAACTGGTCTGTGCTTTAAAGGAACATAAACAAAACAACATTAGAATCAACGCCGCTAATATATGAAACCAAAGGCATTAAATAAAACTCTTCAGTAAATAATCCAGATTCGCAAATACGAAATGTCTTATATTGGACAAAGTAAGTGATAACAGAAAGATGAAATCTAGACCTAATACCTGCCCGTTTTCTTAAGGATGGTGCTGAAGTACTTAAAGTTCCTATTTTTTTTATTATTCATTACTCTATCATAGATAATGTAGTACCAGACGAACTGAAATTAGCTAAGGTTGTTCCTCTGTATAAAAAGAATAGTAAAGTAGAACCCTGTAATTACAGACCTGTTAGTATCTTAAGTATATATTGTATCTAAAATTCTAGAACGTTGTGTTTTTCTACAGCTGGAGGCACTTCTTAGTAGGCTAAATCTGATCTATGAACTTCAGTCCTGTTTTCGTAAATCATATTCTACAGACACCTGCCTTATTAACTTAACTGATACAATTCGATGTAATAACGCACAGGGTTTATATATACTGGTATGGTAATGTTGGACCTACAAAAGGCTTTCGATACTGTAGATCACGAAATTCTGCTTGGTAAATAAGTTAGGCCTGATGGGTGTAGGTTCTATAGACTGGTTCAAGTCCTACCTGTCAGACAGTGGTCAAACTGTAGTCATTAGCAAATCGCAGTCTACTGTACAAGAGATTACCTGTGGTGTACCGCAAGGTAGTATATAGGTCCTCTGCGTTTTGTATGCTATATAAATGATATGATAAGTAGTATAGATCCCGATTTTAAACTCATTTTATATGCCGACGACAGTGCTCTTATTTTCTCCCATAAAGATCCTATCCATATTTCCCAAATGTTAAGTGCAGTCCTGTAATCCTGTAATAAGTGGTTGGTTGATAATAAGCTATCCATTCACTACGGTAAGACTGAAAGCATTTTGTTTGGTTTCAAAAGAAAGTTAAAGAAGGTAACTAAGTTTGAAGTCACTAGTAATGGACATACGATTGAAAATAAAAAGGAAGTTTAATATTTAGGCGCCACATTGGATAACTGCTTTATCAGGAAGACATCATCCACGCAACCCCCCCACTGCCTTCAACTCCACCACCACCGGCATCGTCGCCGACCTTAGCTCGCCGTTAAAAGGCACTGGAACCTAAAGGCAGCTCCTTTGAAAAGAAAAATAAATAAAATATTGCATTGTATCACATTTAATCATTCTCAATCCTCATCCTATCCCATTTACCAACAATTACGTTATGTTTGAAGTCCATAATAATTAATCTCACACCTCTTTACTAAAGCCTCTTCGGTTCACTCATAATCCTCGCTCTGCTTCCTCTGTCCTGTACCATTTACCTCCGGCCTGTTCGGATATTCGCCATCTTTCATTATCTATGCAAGGGTCACTTTTGTGGAACTCATTATCACAACTTATTAGGGACAGTCGAAGCCTGGCGATATTTAATAAAAAATTAAAAAACCACTTACTGCAGATATGATTAAACCATTTCAATTTTAATAGCGTACATATATTTTGTATTTTTTTTTCATATACATTCTCCCCAATTGGTTATCAACAACTTGAGTTATATAAATATATTTTCCTTTACATATTTTGCGTCATATATATAGTTTCATACTTTTTTTCTTTACATATACAATCTCCCCTATTGGTTATCATCAGTTTGATATGCAGTCTTGTATACCACAAATTTATTTTTTACATGCAGGAAAAAACAAATATTTATAAATTTCCAACAGCAGTCAACCACACCGCACGCACCTATCTGTATAATTAGATTTACATTTAAACATTATAGAAACTCTCCAGATGCAGGGGTGAGCTAAAAGTACAATAGCTATGCTATAGCGGAAGCTCACACCAATCAACCCAGCAATCAATTTTGTAGGGTATTTATTGTGCATTATTTTTATTTTATATTTTGGAGGAAATAAATAAGAATACATCATAGATGATAATGATGAAAGAATATAATGAAAGAATACATAAGAATAACTAAGATTGAAATTAAAAAGGAAGTTAAATATTTAGGCGCCACATTGGATAGCTGCTTATCCGGAGAAAGCACAGGTGAAAAATATTTTTTCGAAAGTTAACAGTAGGCTTAGGTTTCTATACAGAAATAAAAATAGTTTAAGTTACTTTGCTCTTCTTTAATACAGTGTCACATGGACTATGCCTGCTCTTCTTGGTATGAAGGCTTAACCAAACAGCTTAAATGTAAATTACAAGTACCTCAGAATAAAGTAGTACTATTTATTAAAGACTACAAACCTAGGCACCACCTAACTCCAGATGACTTTTCTGAATCTGGACTACTTAACTTAGATAGTAGAGTTAAGCAGCTACGCCTTAACCATGTGCGTAAAGTGTATAATGGTAAATGTCCCAATTACTTAAAACTAAAATTCAACAGAGTGCGCAATACACACACTCTTACAGTACCAGAGAAAGTGCTTCAAACTTTTACCTCCCTAATTGTAAATACTTCGAATCTGATACTTTCTTTTTTAATGGTAATAAAAATTGGAACGATAGAATTCAGATCCCCTTTGGGTCACACACTGCGCTGGTCTGTCTTTTATCTGATGTTCTCTCTTTGGTCTGGCTTAAGCACGTTTTCTGTGACACAATTAAATTAGCAGGTAAACCCCTTGGGGACCGCATCATACATGGTAAGTCATCACCAACTGTCCACTGTCCAGCATTATTCATGGTATGTCATTGACTTGCTTAAAGAGCTAAATGGTTTGGAAATGTTCAGGACTGTAAATGCAGTGCTTCTTGTGGCTTCCGGACACTTCCTGATACAGTAGATGTAGGCCTATTACATTATCTGTCAGCAGGTCAGTAGTACTGTAGTAGCCTAGCTAGCTGTTAGGTGTACACAGTGTAGGTTTTACTAGGTTCACATGTTTCTTCAGCTGAACAGTAGGCAATAGATATTGTCTAAATCGATGGTGGAGGATCATTAATATCCGAGGCGACAGCACAACAAGTTATGGTGGTATGGCTACGATGACAGAGGAAGTAGACGACTCGGATTCAGATGATATATCTAATGATAGCGGTTCCACCGATGATGGTGACATCAGTGGTTCAGACTCAGGTGACGACTCTGATTGTCTTTATTCATTGCACAGTAAAGGCCATAATTGGGAGTTTGTAACTGGGGTGTCAGATGCTTGTGCGAATTAACTATTTACCAGTATGCCAGGTTGGCAAAATTTCAAAATCAGTTAGGAACACAACGCCCAATTTTGTCCTTTTGAACGCCAAAATTTGGCATCGCCAAAATTTGGCATCGCCAAAATTTGGCATCGCCAGAATCAATCTAGCTGCATTTCCCCCATAGACTAACATAGGAATCTGAATGCTGAATGCTAAATGTAATCTGAATGCTAAGCGCGTTCAATACACAATTATCGCATTTCAAAATTTATACCACTGAATTCCTTGCAAAATATAGTGACATTTCACCTCATAAGAAAAAAAAATTGTTTACGGAATGAGAAGTTATCTAACTTTTAAAATATTATCAGAATTAGGCATAATGGAATGCCAAATTATGTCCTTGGAGGGTTTATTAATTGACAAGTCAGACAGTAGGTATCCTGTGCTGAGCTGTAATAGGAGGTGCGAGACAGATCTAGGGTAATTATAAAGGGAAGGCTGGTGCTGGGTTGACTATATGTGGCTGGCCACGAGAAAAGGGACCTTATGTCGCAAAACCTGATTCTGAGATAATCGCGTTTAAAGTTTCCCTCTAATTTTGAACAAATTTAATTGGATTATCAATTTAGAAATGTATAAAACGATGAGGGAAATTCAAATTGGTTCTGATATTCAATATACCTAGGAAATAACTAATTACAGGAAGCACATGTTGCAGTATTGTATATCCCACTGTTTTAGGTTTTTCATGTCTGAATTTAGGACTAATAAAATTGTACTAGGAGGTACTGTAGGCCTACAGTTATTTTTTAAATGCAATATGGCTGGCTGTCATTTTGTTAATATCTGTTCGTTAGTTCTGAAATTTTGTAAGCACCCACTGCGATATTAAGTGACACTGAAGAATCCCAGACTGTAATATTCAATAGTATACCGCTAGGGGGTGATAATGTTATAGAATGTAAATTGCTTGTCATTTTCTTAATTCCTGTCTGTTAGTTTTGAAATTCGGTAGACACCTACAATATAAAATTATGCTGGAGAATGAATCCTAGACTGTAATATTCAAATGTCTGCCGCTAGGGGGCGATAATATTCTAGAATGTAAATTGCCTGTCATGTTGTTAATTCCTGTCCGTTTGTATTGAAATTTTCTAAAGACTTTCTACAATATGGGTGGGACAAGGTGGACAAACATCCACAACACTCCGAATAATGAATTCAATATAGGAATAATTTTAAATTTTGTAAAAAAAAAATTTTTTTGAAAAAAAAATTTATTTTTTTGGAAAAAAATTTAAATAAAAAAAAAACTTTTTGGTTACATGTTGTTTTTAAACATTTAAGGACACTGGCCTTGAAGATGCGGATGATCTAGCAAATGTCATGGGTGATAGGGAGTTGTGGCGGCGCAATTTTGTCGACAAGCCATCACAGCATTCTTAAAAATGCAGCTGCAATGCAGCATGCCGATCATAGTAGTAGTAGTAGTACTACTACAGTACTAATGTAGCAGTAGTACCTGTGTAATAAACTGCCAAATTTGTACTGTAATTTACACAAAGATAGTATTGGGTATCTGAATGTTGATATCAATGGGATCGTGTACAGTGACGTCACGACCAATCACAGATCATTTTCAAATTTTGAATAATTTTTAAACTGAAAACACCAATATCTCGGCTATTTTAGCATCTTATTGAATTCTGTAAATCTACATAATAGTCGAATGTGCCTACCGGTACTTTTACTGCTTAATGATTTAGTACAGATGTTCTCGTAATCAATATAATTGTAAATACTCCAGATTGTCAACGTCAAAGATTTGATCTTAGCTTACGCCCAAGTCAATATGAAAAGAAGTGCATCAGCATCAGGATTGCCTAGATGCGAACAATCCACATCCAGGCAACGGGAGTCGAATGTGTTGTGCGTCTCGTCCTGTCCAGGAAAATATGGGCGGGACAACTTGAATTGTATGTGCGCCTCAATGAAAATACTCTTGAATAATTTCTTCGTAGTCGGATTGGAAGTGATCGATATATGGGACACGCAATCATATTTTATCGACCACAATGGCAAGCACCACGGACATCTGAAATCCCAAGTCGGGAAGACCTTGAAACAATCTGTAGAATAAATATGTCTTTCGAAACGCAGACGTGACCACCAAAGCCCATAATATCAGCAACTACAAGTTGAAGTACCGTTATAAATTCGCAGATGCAGCTTGTGTAACACCAACGAATTCAGACACCTTCATGGAGATCATCAAGCTGTGTTTTGCTCGAAATTTGAGCGCATCAATTTCTTTGGATTCGGAGCAGATCCCTGAGATCGTCAAGACTGTAATACAATGGGTCTTGCCAGGTGGAATTCCTGTCGAAGTGACATTTCCGATAATGCGGTACTACCACATGTGCCTTCCACTGGTACCCTTGGATCCGGAAGAGGAAATAAAAGTCATTGAATTGAGAGCAGAACCCGGCATGAATTCTGAAACTGGCTTCAGAACAACAATTTCCACTGCAGCTGAAGTCTTGGAGCGAGAAAAAATTAATATGAAAATAAATAATTGTTATTTAATGGGACAGAACGAAAAAGGGATTGATGCACCAATGGCTCTATACAGATTTTCAAGGTGGGAAAAAACACAGGAAGACCCTTGAAGGACCCCTAAATTTTTATCTGGGATTCGTTTTGATACAAAATAATAATAATATAACATACAACAGCAGCAATGCTGATATTAAATTTATCAAAATTAGGGGAGATAATTATAGCCCCACTATGCAGGGCTAACCTACAATATTATGTTTTGGATAGTGAGCTATAGGACAGCTACAAGCCTATAAGTCAGATAGGCGTAGTAAAGGATATTAAATAGTTTTTGATCTTTAATTTTAAAATAATCTTAAGAATAGATTCCATGACAGCAGGATCTAAAGCTGTGTAACAGCAATTATCTATGCAAAACTAAACAGAGGCTGACAGTTTGTTGGCTTGTTTAGGACCACGGCCAAAACATTGTAAACTGCAGAGCTATACAGTACTCTACCGGTACTGGTGTATGAAATTAAAAATACCCTTTCACGACATGAGGGACACTGGTGTCCCATGATCAAAAGATGAGAATAATTTTTGAAACATAGCAATAAAATGTAAAATAAATTTATTTGAAAAATGTAATATAGTTACTGATTCAAATTAGAAGTGTAATTATGACCCATTTTATTTTTGGTTCAAATATTTAGATACAAAGTGCCACTTTTAAAAATCACAAAATTACTTGATTTATACTCAAAAAAACGGTAACAAAAATAACCAAAAATATTACAAATGTGACAATTTCCGAAAATCTAACATCTCTTTTCCCAATAAACAGTAAAACCAACACCAGACAATAAAAATTGTAAAAGTTACAGTCGCTTTAAGTTATGGGACACTGGTGTCCCGCTGTCGTGAAAGGGTTAATGAAATGTAATTTTCAAAAAACGTCTCAAAAAAAGTGCCAAAAGTAGGGTTAAAAAATGGTGCTATAACTCGAAAAGTACCCAATATTTTTGAAAACGGTTTTAACTACTAGGAAGACAATAGATTTTTAGGAAAAGTCATAAAATTTCAGATTCCCAACTGCGTTTGTTTCAGAATTATAATAAAAAACACCACGGGGGGGGGGGGGTCATATTGACCCCCCCCCCCCCCCCCCCCCCGGGTTTAATAGGGTTAATTATATGCATATCATTTTAATACTTTTAACTGTTAATTATAATACCCATTAATTATTTTAAATAGGACTACTATTTAACCTCCAATCGCTATTATACATAGATTATCGCCTGTCCCAGAATGTGATATACAGTTATACATATAGAACAATAAATTAGTAGAATATAAATTGACATCAGTAGTTAAGTTATACAAGGTTTATTTGCAGAAGCTTCTGTATACTGTTCATCATACTAATATATAGTATAAAAAACTACGATTATTTTGAACATACAGCACTAAATTAATGCGGGATATTGTTTGTCTTACTGTAATTTTGTGCTATTCTTTCTCCCTTCGCGTTCAAGAGCAAGACGTTCCGACGTTCGAACATATGTGATAAACAAGATATCAGATATCACCTGTTCTAGAATTGCTACCGGTATGCGAAATACCAGTGCTAGTTCACAGTCCTCCAATCGTTAATATTGTCTTTATTGTTGCAAAATTAAATCAATTACTTTATTAAGTTATTCTACTATTTTTAAATATATGTCATCCTCATCATCACTTCTTACAAAGCAAATATAAACCAAACATAATTTTAAGAATAAGTTGTTCAATATATTTGTTTTGAAGTTTTTACGTTACTAGAACATTAATTGTTACATAGTAGGAACTCTGATCCACCTATTCTAAAGTAGTCAAGATAGACATATTGTTTATGTAATTTTGTAATAAAGGTAAATTAAATAGCCTTTTCATAAAAGATATTTCATTAAGACTTAACAACACTTAGTGTTGTTTGTATGTTATTGTGAAATAAGTCTAATTTTAATGAATAATTATTATCATATAATAAAACAACTTGGCCTTTTCGTTCAGTTGCAGTCATGGGCCGAAACGTCCGGACCGAAATCGTCCGGGCCGAAACGTCCTGGACCGAAACGTCCTAGGCCGAAACGTCTGTATACCATTTTAACATTATTACCATCCCAGCATACTTATTGCTGTAGCCTCTTTCTAGCCTAAACCAAACCCAGCCAATCAAAGCCATCCAACTCTTCCTTCCCTCTTTGCAATGTAGTTAGCAGCCCGCCAACTGGGTGATTGACAGCTTAAACAAGGTGCCACTTCCTCAGAAAGCGGCACACATCAATAGAATTACAGGAAAACAATTAAAATGTGCCTGGATTGAAAATTATACAAGAATTTTCATTAATAGAAAGTACCTTCCCGCGTTAAATTTTAATGCGGTTTTAATGAGCTATTATTTATTCAGTTCTTGTTGGGAGAACCATGTGAACGTCCATCTAAATTTGTATAAAATTTCGGATAATAATTTATCAATTTAACAATCGCATTTTTTGAAATTGTTCTGCTCTACTAGAAAATAGACATGTTGAACATGTAATTATTACACTTCTTATGCATTTTTGAACGAATTTACAAGAATGCGAGGTGGGGTTCAAGTCTCCCACCCTAGGTGTCAAGTCTCCCTTCATTGAGGGAGACTTGACGCTTTTTCGAAAATACGAATAATTGGTTTAATTAAAAAAGTTTAAGCGTTGAAATTCTCAAACTCTCACATAATGATAGCAATCATAAATGTAATGTGAAAAAGTTAAAACGGCATTGAAAATTCATTTATCTCTTCTTTAGAGCGATTATAACTTTTGGGGTTCAAGTCTCCCTCACTCACCCTAGGGTTAAATGCCACACAGTCTTAAATGGTCTAAATAGGGACCCCACTGCGCAGACACCCAAGGATGTTATCTCTAAATTAACAGACATTGAACAACAGCTAATTAAACGGAATATCACAATAACAAGATTGGGAAAAGAAGGGAGACCTGTTCCAATTCAAATCACACCACGAGTATGAATTCTGTGTTGTCATATGTCTTCAATTGGCTGAGCCGGCATTTAGGGCACTCACCCATGATACACCAACAAATTTACAGACTCCACGACAATGTCATTGAAATCAGCAAAATATCGAAAGTCATGCTCGCCATTAGTAAAGGCAAACCAAACAAATCCGCTGGTATAAAGGTGACAGAAATTTAATTACAAGATGTTTTGACCGATATAGAGGATGAAGACGAACAGGTGCTAAATGGAGAAGAGATACCTGATGAAACTGGAGATGTTCCTAATATAGCTCAAAGTACGGATCACGAGGAAGATGGAAAGATAAACGTAGTTGAATATTATGTCCTAAACGAATTGGAGAGGGATGTTGGTAATAAATACTAACATAATTGGTGCACTGTCAGAAAGATTGTATCAAATAAGATAATAGAAATTGATAGAACATTTAAGTAGAAAATATTTGAACCTAATACAACACGATCTCAGTCAGTAGCAATTGCTTATTGATAAATTTAAAACCAGACAAAAATTTACTTCAGTTCAAAAATATTACAATTTTGGAGCCCATAATTGACCTTGTCTTGCATAGCATACCTTTGAAAATAATATAATATAATTTCGCACAATGCGAATCTTACAATGCTATTAAGGATAACGTTTAGTATTGCTTTTGATTTTGAATTAGATTCTAATCATCTGATTTTTTTTATAAATAGGTTGGTGCTTCCAGTGGAGTCGGCAAAGAAAATATATCCCCCATGTTGTGTGATGGTTGTCAAAACGTGAAGTTGTCTAGGTGTACGATACATGGACAATACATGGAAATTATTGTTTATTTAATTAATTGAATTGGACTAATTTTTAGGTTTGCGAGACACTTTATTAAAATAATTAATAGAACACATATAATTAGTGAAAAATATGCAAATTTGTCATTGTTCAATATTCCAAATACTCAACATTAAAATAATAATTAAGTTCAACATTAAAATATAGGACTGTATAGATTTGTTTTGGTGTTTATTTTAGTTTGTTCGTTTTTCGAACATCAGTCAGTAGGCCTACATTGCATGTGTGAGTAGGTTTATTAGATTTCTTATAATAGAAGTTTAGAATATTAGGCTCATTCCAGTATTGGAAATTATATAGGCCTACAATGAATTATATTCAGACTCGGAAATTTTATAGCTTAAGTGAAGCGAGGGATATAATTATGGAGCGCAATGATGATATGGATGTGCGGATTGTCGTTATAGTTCCACCGGACAATATGGGAAATGTCACCGATGAGGATGAATTCGAGGAAAGCAACATTTAGCCATATGATGTACCAGGGCAAATCGAGGTTGATTTTGTCGAATTTGGAACTCTCAATGACTCAGGTAGTGAAGATGTTGATGAACCACTAGTATCAACCTTTGAGCCCCCTACTAAAAAATCAAAAATCGATTATAGTAGTCGGGATTGTATTGGAGGTAAGGTGGGTCTACAACAGTGCCTATTGGTCGAACTGCTGCGCAGTCTAGTACTAAGTCAACCAAGAAGCAAACTGTACCACATAGAGGTAAGTTGACGAATAAGACAATGCCAACAAAAGCCACCATAAAGCCATTATGCAAACATAAAGACAATAAAACGAATAAGAACTGGATTAAAGATTCTGAGAATATTCATGATCCTATTACACAAATATGTCCAACTCCACTCCAGGAACGTCCAAGTGCTTTTAACTTAACAAGATAAAAATCCATATGAATTATTCGGTTTGTATTATACACCAGAAATAAACCGTTTCATTGTCACTGAAACTTACCGCTTTGCAGCTCAAAAAAATCTGCATAACTTAAATGTTTCCGAGCACGAGATGACTCGATTTAGTGGTATTCATGTACTCTCAGGGTACCATACTTTACCAAATCAGCGTATTTATTGGAGTCATGATGAAGATGTTTCTGTACCTATTGTACAAAATGCCATGTCCCGCAATCGATTTATGGAAATAAAGCGTCACTTACATTTAGCAAACAATGAAAGCATCGACTTAAATGATACGTTCGCAAAGATTCGACCACTATACGACTCCTTGAATAACAAATTGCAACAGTTTGGGATCTTTGATAACGATTTGAATATTGATGAGCAAATGATACCATATTTCGGGAAACATTCAGCTAAGATGTTTGTGAGAAATAAACCAGTAAAATTTGGATATAAGCTATGGGTGTTAGCTTCCAGTACTGGATTATGGTGGTGCAAAACAGTCAGGAAGTCCACAAACGCCACTGGGATCTCGTGTTGTTTTAGAATTATTGTTAGTCTGCTCACCCTTTCTAGTCCATGGGCCAGTCAGCATAGGGGATACTTTTTGGTAACCACCCGGAACTTATATTTTTGGGAAGACCTAGCTTCTGGCCATTCATTCTGATATGATAACAAATCTGAATCGGTAGCTGACTTGGTGTTATCACCGGTTGTCATGGAAATGGTAAAACAACAAACATGCTGTAGTATTCTAATAACTCAATATAAATTCATCGCATCTTTTGAAAAAGATAGTTTGATATAGAGCACTTATATTATATAGAGTGGCGAGCGAAGCGAGCAGAGAAAAATTTTTCCACATTTTCGCTTATAACATATGTCCTGTAAATACTGTATCACAATCCCTGAATTTTCACTGATTTGTCGTGTTTTTTTTTAAAAATGACCTGACATTTTTCCTGACATTTCAGCGCCCCTCAATAAACATATTTAAGGGGAGATGAACACTTTTGGGGGGCCAAAAAATCGAAAATTTTTTTTTTGCGGAAATCAAGTCTTCTACAACTCCTGAAAACACTGTAAAAATTTTAAAGTAAAATATTGATCTGAACATATAAAATTTGGCAATTAAAAATGCAATGTCTGTTAGACAATGGCCTCTAAATTGGGGATTTTTTTCGAAAAGTACGTTTAAACTAAACAATATGTGAACGCTGTTGTTACTGCACTTTGACAGAAGTGTAGAGGCACCTATAATACAGGAGGGAAATTTAAACTCCGATTGGCATAGTATTAGAAGAATGATTGCACTACTACTGTTTGATTGCACTGTACTGTAATAGTGGTATTTTATAATTAGATAATAATCAGAGAGTCATTCAGATGGTTTCATGTTCAGTCTATTCACTTTTCAATCAGTTTTTATGAGAGATTAGGCCTACTCAACTATTCCCGTGCTGCAGTGTCTGGCAATTAATTTTTCCGGCAGCAAGACTGGTCGGTAACGGTAACGTACCTGTACCATTACTATAGTACCAATTACAGTTAGCAGTTAGTAAATTCAACGTCAAAAGGTCAGTTAGTCAATTATCATACAAATTGGAGATTTTTACTGTTTATTATTTGATACTGTACCTGGAAATGCCTCGGAGCAAACCCTTTGGTAAAAGGAGGGGTACCTTCCCTCCAGCTAATAGGCCTACTTCCAAACTGCCAACCCAGAAGAGTGCTTCGAATAAGAAACTCTCGAGTAATGGTACGCCTAAACTACCAGTATCTTCTCCAACCGAAACTTCGCACCAATTCCATGTTATCGACATGGACCTGGTCAATGACGCTTTGGCTTCATCTGTGTTGTGTAACTGGTGCAATAGTTCCTCGGTTCAACTAACCGTCAATAGCTCCTACGGGATTGCAATGAACTTCTTGATAACTTGCCAAAATGAAAACTGTTAAGCCAATCCTGGAACATTTTGGTCTTCCGCTAGAGGAAATACAAGACTGTTCGAATCAAATATTCGTTATGTCTATGGTTTGCAGTGTGTTGGATTGGGTCGTGAACAGGGGAGATTGCTTTTGGCTATAATGAATATACCTCCTCCACCTCAAATATTTGGTCGATATACATCGGTGATCAACACAACTATTAAATCAGTGGTGAAGGAGTCGATGGTTAGAGCTACAATGGAGGCAATTGAGACTAATACTTTGGAACCAAAGGAACATCTGGCCGTGAGTTTAGATGGTTCCTGGCAGAAACGGGGCCACACTTCTCTCAATGCTGTAGTAACTTGCATTAGTGTTGATACTGGAAAAGCCCTGGATGTGGAAGTCGTTTCGAAATACTGTGCTGGGTGTAGAAGTCCCTCTGTAGAGAACCAACTTGAACATGAACCTCGCTGTGTCAAAAATTTTGAGGGAACCAGCGGCGCTATGGAGGCAGCAGGTGCGACGGCAATCTTTTCTCGTTCTGAATTGGAACGGGGAGTGAAGTACTCCCACTACCTCGGCGATGGAGACTCTAGTAGTTTTCGGAAAGTGGCAGACTCAGATCCTTACAAGGGTGAGCCTGAAATAGCCAAGCTTGAGTGTGTTGGCCATGTCCAGAAGCGGACATGGCTGCTTGCGCTTGTATGTTCACTCATCTGACTATATATTTGATATTATACACCCGACATTATTCCGGCTCTATCATGTATAGACATGACATCCATACATTCTCCCCCAAACAAACCCTTTTAGAACAGTGCGAATAGCTAGTCAGTTATTTAGAACATATAACAATGATAACATCCCTAGGGTTAAATTAACCCCAAAAAATCCATGCCCCATTTTTTTCTTCTCTCCCCCAAACAAAACCCTTTTAGAACAGTATGGATAGCTAATCAGTTATTCTAGAACGTATAACAATAATAACATCCCTAGGGTTAAATTAACCCCAAAAAATCAATGCCCCATTTTTTTAATCTCTCCCCCAAACAAAACCCTTTTAGAACAGTGTGGATAGCTAGTCAGTTATTCTAGAACATATAACAATAATAACATCCCTAGGGTTAAATTAACCCCAAAAAATCCATGCCCCATTTTTTTATTCTCTCCTTCAAACAAAACCCTTTTAGAACAGTGTGGATAGTTAGTCAGTTATTCCAAAACAAAATTATGAACAAAATTAATGGGTAACAACAGATTTATTACCAGGGTTTTTTGTTATCTTACCAGTTATATTACCCTTGGAGTAAAGATAAATGCGTATATCTTTACTCCGCGGGTAATATAACTGGTAAGATAACAAAAAAACCTGGTAATAAATATAGTTGCTTTCTTTCCCTAACGTATATGCCCTAGAGTGGTAGAACAGGCAGAGCAAAATTATAGAAACAAAAATCTTATTTTTGTAAAACAATAACAATCGAAAGATCTGTTTTAATTTTCCAACACAGAAATGCATATATGTCAAAACCATGGCATAAAAAATTTCACCACAATCTATCTATCCAAAACCACTTGAACTCGAAAAGTAAGATAAGATAAGGATTAGCTAGTTTCAGATTCAGATGCGGGATCAAATTTGAGTCTAGAATCGGCAAAGAAAAAATTCAGTTTTTGTAACTTGGCAGCGCCAATCCCGCCGAATATTATTAATTACCAGTGCTGTATGTAGAGATATGAGCTTCTGATTCTGTTATTCCATTTGTCTGATAATCAGATACATGACATATACCGATACTTGCCTAACAACTCAACCCTACCGGATCTGAAATGAAAAATCATTGTTATCAGGACTGATATGCATAGCACCTACATGTAGTTCAAAATACCTATACATAGTTTAAAAACACCTAGGCATAGTTGTTAAAAAGGCAGTAAGTCTGGCCCTACCGGTAAATTACAGGAATGGAAGTTACAAACTACGCGTAGCTATGTGTAGGCCTATGCGCAGGTCGAAAAGATTTACCCTATAATAGTAATGATACTGTGCAGATAATGACACACAACTGCTAAAATGTGAGATAAGGGGAGAGGGGGGTGAGCCCTGGACGCACTTCTCATCTCGGCGCATCAATATTTCGTATCAATGTTAAATTATCAAGTTAGGAAAAGGAGCAGGTACGTAAAGTGCATGTTATTCCAACCAAAAACAATAAACAAAAGTCAATATAACAGGTTACAGTTCTATTTTTAGGAATAATCAGCTGTTCTTTGCAACGATTTTCCCCTGGAGATGGATGCATTTTGTTTGCATCGAAAGGTTATTTTACATGCCTAACTCTGAGCGAATTGTCGATACTTTAGAGGATTGTTGCATCGGTCGCACACCATAAATGTGATCCAGGAGCAACCATGCCTGAATACTCGCTTTCTGATACTCAAGATTGCAAACATGCAACAGCTGAAAGGCAAAGTCTATTGCCTGAATCACATTAGGGCGGACAAACCGATGTTCATTGAAGATAACCACACCCTGCCTACTATCCTGCAGGAAAACAACAAACGGGTTGGAATCTTCTTAATTATATAGTCATCCACCATTACGTTCGTCAAGGTATTTATAGTCCTTAACAGAAGGCCTCCATACCTTCCAAAGGGCACCTTTTGGAAGGTGCACAGATACCTTGTTGCACGACCAAGATGTTATTTCTATAAGGGCCTTCATTAGAATAGCTTCATTAGAGTCAGATGGTGGTGGTATTTTAAGAATGGAAGCAGCTATGTTAAGAAAATTATCCTCAAATAAAGCATTTGGGTTGACCATATCCCATTTACTTATCAATACGAGTGTATTAAAATCTACATTAAGGCCATCATAAATAACGTTGTTATCAATGAGATAACATGGCAAGTCTGAAAACAGTAATTCGTTGTGGTGACTGTAAATTGACGATTTGCCATGGTGTTCCTTTGTGTAACTGAGATGATTCAGGCTAGACTCACATTCTAACTTGAGTTCCTTCAAATCACAGTCTTATAATAGTGAAGTTAGTGGTATTTGCCACTAGCAGATGGCTTTCACACTGAGCTGGCTACTGCTTTCATTCCCTTTTTGACTGTAAGCCAACAGTGGTAGAGTTTACCCGATGAAACAACAGTTTCATACATATTTCCAGATGTCTTACATATCTTCTTAAAAGTTACCTTCTTGAAGAAATAGGTATCAGCATGTTCAAATAGAAATGAATTACTGATGTTTAAAGCCGCAGTATTTAATATAATATGTGAAACACCATCTGCTTCAGCCAGACTAGATGATGAAGTTAGTCCAAAAATGACAAGACTTACAAGAGCATTTCGTTGACTTTCTCCAAGTCGCACGTTTCTCGCTGACCTCTTGTGAACAATTAAGGAATTGTTCAAAATTGAATGATATTGCAGGCATGGCTCAAATTTTGCGTTTAGGGGTAGTTGTTGGTGATATTATGATAGTAATGGTGTTGTTATTTGTGGTTGGTTGCAATGGTCAAGTACAATAACTGAATGTGAACGTGTTGATGATATGGAAGTTGAAGGAGGTATTGTTATATCCGATGACAATATATCTGTTGTAATGGCCACTTCGATTTCTGTGGTTTCTATATTCAGTACCTCATATTGCGTCGTAGGTGGGCAGTTACAGAATGTGCACAACTGTATCATAGATATATCCTAACGTACTCCTAGCAAAGCTATAAAATATCTACAAGTTTTAGAATCATACTCCTTTGAACAATTAATTAAAGTGCCTACAAGAATAACCTCCCATTCCAAAACTCTACTTGATCACATTTCAACAAATTTACGAAATAAATAATTCAAAAATACTCATGTTTTTTTAACCCACCTGAAACCCGTTATACTTCAGTACTTACAACTATTCTAAATTTAACAAATAAATTTAGCTCGATGTACTGTACAGTCCACCACACAGCTGCATTGATACATGGATAGAGCAGCAATGTAAATGCATGGCTTCCATGGACCTGTAACAAATTGAAGAAATTTTACACTTTTTTAAATTTTTCTTTGAAATTCAAGGAAAAAATTTTGATAAAACCAAAAATTACAAAATTTTCAGCCACCATACAGCATACAGGTACAGCATACAGGTAGAGTCCCAATCCCAATAAGCATTAACTTGTTCATTTTGGCGGCCAAAATGACCAAACAAATGTAGTGTCCCTATGGGCTATTTTGGTCATTTTGGCAAAGCGATTTAACTCGACTCAGCTAAGTCCAGACTCTTCGTCTCCTTGGCCGTCCATTTGGTTGATCTGAGTAAATGTCGGCACGCTTTCATTTTTATTATTGACAGATTGTTAACTTACCCGGAGCTGAGCCTTGTAGTACTGGAGACCACCCACTGAGGCATTGATACAGCACACAGGCTATTAAGGGAGTTGAATGCGGCTTTGTTAAAGGAGGAGAATGTATAATAGTCTGATTGTGTGTGTTAATTTAGATAATCCCTTCTCACCATATCCTTTGTGTGTAGCTTCAGTATAGCATCATTATGTAATGGCGGCATGTGTGTGTTAATTTAGATAATCCCTTCTCACCATATCCTTTGTGTGTAGCTTCAGTATAGCATCATTATGTAATGGCGGCACTCTCCTGAAGAAGTGTTAGTTCTATAGTTCGAACGAGTTCGGTATACTGCTGAGATTCACAATACTGTAGGCGGTGCAGCCTAATTCTAGTAGCTGGGTCTGAATTAGAGGGTGATGGGATAGTAACTGATTAATTACAATATTAGGCTCTGGCTCTGTGCTAACAGAGCCGATATGTTTAGGGATAAATGTTGGCAATTTGTAATCCATTGTAAAGTAAATTACCTTGTAATAATCAAGGTTTGTATCATTCAGTTAATACTATTTCAGTTAAGAATAAATATTGAGATAGACATGACACGAGTTGTCCAGACACTGTTGTCGTGCTGCATAAAAGTTATGTTTAAATTAAATCAACAAAGCATAGTGCAGTGCCGTATAATAATTGCAATACAATTAAACAGAATTAAACCGAAGTAGTATTATTACAATAACAATAATTTACATACCGTATTTAAAACTCGAATAAGCAGATACGGGGGGACTTTCGACGCAAATAACATACAATCAATTAACATACATAAGATATTAATTCGCCAAGATGTGTTTGCGTCCGATTTCCTGTCTCCGAATATGAGCCCGGGCGTTTACGTTTTTAAATTGCCGGGGGGGGAGGGGGGAATGGCAGAAAAAAATGATTGACTTACCAGAAATATTTTTAACAAGTTTCATCGTGAACAGCGACCTCGAAAATCCATATACCTTCAGAATTATCAAAGCAAACACAACATTTTTTTGTGTTCTAACCAATTACATATTAAAACTAGCCAGGCTAGATGTTACTGCCAGCTAGGCAGTACTTATGAATTTGAACTTGGCACCTATATATATATATTAGAGCTAATTTAATCGTTGCTCTTTGTAGGATATTGTTTTTTGATGCATTCATGTGATTGCTGTGATACAGCTGTAGCTTTGCATTTTGGCTGATTTTGTTGTTACAATTAATAGTTTATTGGTTTGCCTATAATAGGTAAGCTACAGTAACATTAGTACGATCATTCAAATTCGTTTATTAGTTTTTTACTCAGTCAGTTTTGTAGTTATATTGTTTTACTGTACAATTTGCTTGTACACGTTAAGTATTTATTAGCTGCAAATGTTTAGTTTTGCATTGTGTCAATTAGTTTTAAAGTTATACATAGCCATTCTAGTTATATATTGTAGATTATGTAGTATCATTATTGATTATCTTGGATTTGAATATCTCGATATATTTGATGTGGAGACAAGGTATGTATTTAAACTTATTAGCAGATCCGTATATATATTATATATAATGTTACTCGTACTACTAGTTCTATATTTAGATGAAAGCCTTAAATATATATAAGTATTAAAATATTTGTCATCGTATCTATTCAGCCTATACATTTCAATCGTGGTTTATTTTCAGTTATTTTATATACAGTACAAATCATATGCTATAATTATTTGACTTGTAGTTTAGTATAACTCTGAACACTGATATCATTTGTTTGTTTTAGTTTCGACGTGGCAATATACCGAGATTTGTTAATACATGAAATATATGTATATATATATTGTCTCAGTCGTTATTCTCCTAAACTTTAATATCCCTGCCTAAGTTAAAAGTTGATTTGCGGCAGTTCAAGTCGAAACTTGTTGTTACAACATTAAAAAGTCATCAAAAGGGATAAAAAATAATATTTTAAACAAAATGGACAAATAGAAAACAATTAACATGGATTGGGATTCAGCACCCTTTAATAAAGAGAACCCTATAGGCAAAGAGGGAACAAAATAGGCTAGAGTAGTACGTCCCAAACAGTTAACTGCAGAAGGAAAACAATATCGTCTAGGCTTAATCCACAATGAGCGAAACTCTGCAGCCAGAGCTTGGAGAAGGCAAATTAAAATAACCTTAGCTGTGCCAAGTGAAAATAGCGCTGAAATATTACAGGAACGTCATGTTCTAGATACACTAATAGAAAAGGTAACTTCCTCACATGTTGAATTTCTTAAGACTATGGAAGATGAGCAAGAAATACATGTGGCTCAAACTTGGTATGACAGGACATTAGAGGAAGATATGCATTGTAGACAAGAAATTAGTAAACGTTTGAAGTTAGTACCAGTCCCTAGTTCTAATATATTTACATTTAGTAGAGCAAAACAAGCAAGATCGAAACATTCCGGATCTCAATCGGCGTTCTCAAACAACAAATCCGCTTCCTCAAAATCTTCTAGTAAACATTCAGCAAGGTCCAGGTTAATGGAAGCAGCAGCTAAAGTTGAATCAGAAATGAAATATGTTGACAAGGAAGTTGAAGTTGAAAGGATTAAAAGAAAGTTAGACGTGGAAAGGAGTTTGGCTTCTGCAAGAGCTGAAATAAAAGTTTTCAAGCAATTTGACGAAGTTGGGCTTGGATCTTCACAAAAGGTAGTGCAGGATCAAGGTATGATGAGTCAAGCTTGTAACCTGCTGGATGTAGACAATCCTACTAGTAATAGTACAAGTATGTTGTTCTTGCTAAAATACAATACCTAGCATCCATAAATCCTATAAAATTTTCTGGTGAGCCATCAAGGTTACCAGCATTCAAAAAACGAGTATGTGTACATTTGGAGTGTCCTGAATTGGATGATAGCGGTTAGAATTTATGCCGAAGTTTCTAAAGGGTAAGGCTTTGGATGTTCTGGAGCGTTCTTTAAAAATATGCTGTTCAAAGAATTCTATGGAAGCAGGACAATTCGGTCCCGGACAATTCGGTCCCATTAATTTTGTGTTTTGGGACCGAATTTTCCGGGACCGAATTGTCTGGATACTGACTAGGACAATTCGGTCCCAAAACATGCATATTAATGGGACCGAATTGTCCGGGACCAAATTTAATTGGTACTATATAATGGTGAATATTCTAGAACCTTAATATATATTATTATATGGTAGCTAGTGGGTACTACTATGTTATGGGTACCCACTTTTTAAACAAATTGTTTCATATGAAAATGGTTTTTATCATGAGGTTTTATGTTCTAGAACAAATATTTACCTTTCTGGCAGTATGATGGTAGCTAGTAATTTTGATTTTGTATTAGCTAGTACTTTTTATTAGCTAGTGAAAAAAATTATAATTGAAAAATTGAAAAAAAAATTACCAAGTTTTTTCTTGTAAAAATGTAGTTTATTATGAGGTTTTTTTTATCTAGAACAAATATTTGACCTTCTGACAGTAAGATGGTAGCTAGTACTTTTGATTTTGTGTTAGCTAGTTTTATTAGCTAGTAAATGTAATATATACCGGTAATTTAATTCTCAATTATATATTTGCATGGAATAATTTATGAGTCATGGTGTAGCTAGTAGTTTTCTTGATCAATGACCTAGAATACCTGACCTGACCTTGACATTTTGTTTTAAGGTACACTAACCATCATTGAGACCACCAATATACATTACACATGTATATATGGAGAATTCAAATCGAGATTTATATATGTATATATATATATATGGAGATTTCAAACCATGCCTATTCCGGACCTACCAGAAGGATTACTCAGATCCACCGCAATGCATTGAGTCAACTTCCCAGACTTCATCCGGGACTCAGGAAACCCAATCTTGGAGACTTTTTACTCATTGCTGCCTCTCAAAGTGCTTGAACTTCCAATGCTACCTCGCGTTTCTCTTGGTATGGGGTATCACTTTGGATTTAAGCAATTTCATTTGGTTGTGGAGTGGATTTAAGCAATTTCATTTGGTTGGGGAGATGTGGTGAGGTGGTTGTACAGTATATCTGTGAGACCACTGCTGGGATGGGTACTATCCTGTTGGATCTCATCGATTACAACCCAGAGGTCGAATTCCAAGACCCATTCCATTCATAGGAACTAACCAGGTTATTTGTCTCCCCCAGATCCCTTGCGGTCAATATGGATGGTTAATAAGATGGTTGAACAGTGTTGAACAGAGAAAACAAGAAGGGGAAAAACAAGAAGGGAGAAAACAAGATGGGAGAAAATAAAATGTAAAAAAAAATTATTGGACAAAAAACAAGGGCAAAAATAGCAAAGAAAAAATAATAATCCACCTAGAGGAAAAAAAAGAAGTAACAATTGTTCAATAAATAAAGAAAAAAAACAGTCTAATGAAACTCAGAGAGGAAGAGAAGTTTGGGTGTGTCAAAAAGACTGTCTTATACCAAATTGAAAAAATAATCTGGACAAGGATCTAAGTTCTTATTTTGAAAAGGAAAAAATGGACTAGTAGGCTTAGTTGAAGTAGCTTTAGTTACTCAATTTGGTATTCAATTTGGCTAATTATAAGGACTCCATAAAATAATAATATTATTTTTAGATCATTCCACAGAAATCCCATTAACCAATAGCCAGCCCAATATTTTGTGGAATAAACTATTTCGGATATAAGCCTACAGTTCTGGTATTTAATATTATTGACAATCATTATTAAATCTGTCTTTTAGCTAAAGCAATAAACACAATAATACAATAAATACAGACTCTGTAGGAATATTAGTTAAACAGGTTGAGCATAAATTAATAGGTAGGTAGTCATAGGAATAGTCAGGCAGGCAGGCAGTCAGGGAGAGATGCCACTGACTGGCTAGGAATATACATAATCGTTTATTTTGAGATGACAAGTGATGAACTTGACATTGCAGTACTTTCACACATAGAATCAGCTTGGCAACATTCAGATTTTTCTCAGGAATATTCCAAGCTACTTTACATAAGTTCAGAGATGCGTGCTACTGGTGGGTGAGCGAAAGTGGATGCGTCGATTTTAGGGTTTAAGGATTTGTGTTGAAACTTTAAATTTCATACATTACATAGGAATGAAAAAATGTAAAAATTTAGTTAAACACTATGATATGTTTGGTGTACAGAAACGCACCCATGGATTAGTTGGTAAACCTGGTATTAAAACCAGTGCACAGTTATGTATTAATGTTGCATGGTTTATTGAAAACATTGCTAATGCCTGAGTAATACCATTCATTACCTGGTCATATGCCAGGAATTAAAGACTTCAAACTAGTACAACTGCCGAGTGTGTAACGACTTCACTGTCATTACATGGTTAACTGCGAACAAGCAAACCTCCAGCTGTCGCACGTTCAACTTTCTCCATGATTTGGAAATTGTACTGCCAACAGATTTGTACAATGAAACGAATGTCAGATTTATGTGAAACATGCAAGAACAATGGAATAGCTGTTCTCGGTAGTGCTGCCCATACCGAGGAAGTTCGAGCCGAAAAGATCAGAATAGCTGCTAGAACATCTGACTCTTGCAAATGGGCAGCGTCAATTTTACAATGAATTGTTGAGAAATCTGATGGGTAGGGATTAAGGACTCCTGGATTAAGGACCCATATACTTGGCTGCAGGGGTATATGGCCTGGCCAGGCAGATGGTAATCTACCAATGACTGGTCAGGAGTAGAGTGTTTTCATGTCCACTCTGAGTGCACTTCACTGCGACTGCAAGGGTATAAGGCATGGCCCAGCAGATGAGCTGCACAACCAATGGTGGTTCATGTGCGTCAGAGTAGGTATGGGTGATGGGCCTCATATCTGACTCCACTGCGAAACCCACCCTGTGGAATGGCAAACCAGGGTGTAAACCAGACCACAATTGGCCTCACAGGCGTCAGTTATCTCCTGACCGGCCTGTCTCACCCCCTACTGGAGAGAGAGCAGCCAACAATTATGTGATTCCTCTTCCTGATGACCTTTCTGGCCCAAACCCTGGGTCACCAGGGAGGCCAGATTGTGATGGGGAGAGGTATTCTGGAGTTGGAGGCTACTCTCATGTTCCACCCCGACCAACTAAGCCATTGGTGAATCTAAGGCAAGTCACTAGACTAGCCTCAGTTAACACCCTAACACTCAGGTCCCCAATGCGACAAGGTGAGCTGACTGCCTTGGCAGATAAGCTTTCTCTTAGAGCAGTGGGAATTCAAGAGCACCGAATGCATACTGGACAGACTGATGAGGTTCTGATTAAGGACATGGGGGTGGTTGGTGACTCGCCCTTGCATCAGCAGATGATAGTGGCAATGGTGGAATTGGTCTATTGATGAATCAAACTGCACATGCAGCATTGGACAAAATAGACCAAATCTGGATGTGGATCTAACTGGATCATCCGTTGCCACTTCTCATGTTGTGGAAGACTGTCTAAGAAGTTTCCTAAGGTGATTCTGATTGTGTGCTACCTTCCAACTAGTTTTGCCCCTGTAGAGGTGGAAAATTTCTACCACAATCTACATGCAGCTACTGATGGAGTGGATCAGCATGCATTCTTAACATTCCTGGGAGACTTTAATGCAAGTCTGCATCAATCACCTACATTGCCCTGGGTCTATAGCGATAGTGTTAACCGAAATTCCGTCCATCTTCAGGATTTTATCTCTTCAAATGGATTGTTTTCAGCTGGAACCCAGTTCAAGAAGTGAACTGGAAAGCTATGGACTCATAGTGGACCCAGTGGTCGCAAGTCCCAGATAGACTACAGATAGTCCCAGATAGGAAATACAGGAGCTCTATACAAGACTGTAATGCTTTTACATTTCGACCCTTCTCCAGTGATCACCGCCTTATTGTGGCCAAGGTAAGACTTAGTCTGCGTGCTAGCAGAACAACGAAATCTGCCTTGCCATGGTATGACTGGTCCTCTCTCTGTAGCAACAGCCAAGTGTGAGATCCAGCTTCATTCACACTACAGCTGAACAACAGGTTTGAGGTTCTTGCCTCTGAGGCTGCTGATCACTGCGAGGGCTATACTGCCTTCACAGAAGCAGTTAAGTTAGCAGCTGCAGCAACAGTTCCTGTATACCATTGTAACAGGAAAAGGGCCCCCTGGACTGACCACAAAATTCAGAAGTACCAAAATGACCTCTATAAGGCGCAGAAAGAGTCCCGACTCTAACAGACTACAGCGGCCAAGAATGCAGTTAATGCTGTATCTAGGTCCCTGAACAGGCAGTACTCTGTTAATCTGCAGGAGCTAATAAACCAACAGGTTGATGCCATCAATGATGCGGACAACAGCAGGCAATCATCTCAGGCATGGAAATTGATCAACTTGCTTATTGGGTGGAAAAGCCAACCAACCACCAAGGGTTAAGGTAGAATCACCAGCCGATCACCTCAATGGTTGGAAGGCCCACTTTGAAAAGCTCCTCAATAATGGCAGGGTATTGCCTGATAACTTTATAGAAGTAAAAGTGTCTGAGTCTGTACATTGTTGATGCGTTGTTGATAATAATCAACGTTTTTCGTGTGTTTTTTGAGTTTACTTCGAATTGGGAAGTGTAATATGCTTTTTCTGTATTGCGTAGAATAGTTGTGAGTTTGTTCCGGTAGTTTTTGAAGTTTAGCTCACTCTCTTCTCTGACTATCTAAGCAACCGGCAGCATCAAGTTTCTATAGATAATTCTCTCTCGTGTCTCAGGTCTATTACTTGTAGAATTCTCCAAGGATTGGTCCTCGGGCTGATCCTATTTTTATTTTATATAACCGATCTTCCTAATTGCACTTCTTCCTTGGTTACCCTGCTTGCTGACGAATCAACCCTTATGCGCCATGGGCAGCTTCTTCTTCCTCTAATCGACTCTATGAACTCCGAAGCTGCTCATCTCTATACAACATTTTCTAACACTGAACCTCCCTTGTTTCCTAATAATAATCTTATAAATTAAATAATAAACCTAATAATAATAATCACTCCACATCCTGCGTATTGATTCTAATCTATCTTTTCGTAACCATGTTCAGTTCATTCTAAAAAAATATCTAGAACTGGTGGCCTCTTCTAGAAACTACGTCATATACTCCCACTCCACATCCTGCATATGTTGTTCCAGTCTCTAATTTATCCATACGTTTTTTATGGTATAATGGTCTGGGGTATTACATACAATTACATTACTCGTCCTCTAAAAACTAAATTAAATAAAATAGTCCGGTGTATTACCTTCTCAGTCATTGTCAGGCCTCTTATTTTCCTATATACAAACAGCTGCGTATTCTACCTCTAGAGCTACTCTATAAACACCACCAGGTTCTGTCTCTAATGTACTACTCCATTCACCACAGTTACTCTCACCCATTATCTCACTATTTACCAAAGTTTCTTCTGTACATTCTTAAGCACTCGTCTGGCCTCCTCTGGTCTATTTCACTTACCTCCTATGCATCTCAATGTTCACCATCAATCAATATCGATGCAAGGCCCCCTTCTCTGGAACGCTTTATTTGAATCTATCCATAACACTCCTAGTCTTGAAACTTTTAAACGTCGGTTAAAATACAATTTACTCCCATGTCCGAATTATTAATGCTCCCAAAATTCTAACCCCAGGTTGCACATCACTATTATTTTGTTTATCTTTCTCCCAGACACTTTTTGGCCATCATTTTTTTCTCCCGAACCCTACACCTTTAAATTATCAATTTTTTTTTGAGATCACAAACTATTTCAAATATCTTAAAACTTTTCAATCAGAGCCTCACTGACCACCCGCAAAACTTACAAAAATCTCTTGTCCTACTTCCTCCATTGCAAGAGGGCGCGCCGTCTCGATAGTCTCGATCACCCCCTACCACCCAGCAGAGTCAACTCTGCTTATAATGCCTCCAATAACGCTCTATGGTTATTATTATCTATACTATTGAGGAATAAATAAATCAATCACATATTGCAAAATTATATCACGTATTTAATATATACTGCTAAAATATTAGTGAGATAAAATTATGTATATTATTATAATTTATTTATTACTGGATGGTTTACAGATATCTACCGGAGTAATCCGGCTATTCGGTATGTAAATACATTTCTATTCCAGTTACAACTATTTATAGAATTTACTTCACTATTTATACTTCAGATCCCGTTCCAAAAAGTCGGGATCAGGATTGCAATTTTCACCAGGATCACGACTTTTTTATAATAAAATACAATTAATAATAAACAAAAATATAGAAATAATTGAAACTATTTTATGCAGATTATGGATAACGTGGTAATTGAGAAGCATCCCTTCAAAAGGAGGTCCTTCAATGGACTGATAGCGCTTGGCTTCTAGCTGGTGACGAACCAGTCGTAGTGGACGACACAGTGGTCATCGCCACTGTATTGAATATAACAAAATGTGAAACGTCAGTGGCACTTCAATACCGAACCAGACCAGGGGTGGCCAGACCAGCTGCAAAACGTATGGACATTTCCACGGAGAAACGGTTAGACAGAATGGTAGTATTGGGAGACGTCGGGGTAGTATTGCCCTCTTATTTACCACAACCTCGGCGAGGTCTGCAATGGATTGGATCGAAAGTGGCCATTTTGGGGCCCGAATTTAATGGGGCATTTTTCATAAAAGATAATAGTAATCCTATTATCGAATGTCGGCTTCCGATACGTCCGGCGAACACCCCATTCCAGGCAAGCCTCTCACTGTCCCTGGAGCCTGACACCCCCAACCAGGTTTTAAAATGTTTTGTTTTAAACAGCAGCTCTAAATCAATGGGGCAATAATTTTATTTAAAACCTGTGGAGGTCACGTCTGCGACAGACAGATGGGTGACAAGGTTGGTTGCGGTTGTATTGTTGCTAGACTGGACCTAGGTTGGGTACTTGGGGTGCGGTTGCATAGCACCAGTGTATCTTTCACCAATCCAGGCGATCTATATTACTCATGGTGCCTGACACTAACATTCATCGATGATGCATCTTTGCGAGAACCCCCAGCCTAGATTACGAGCCCCATTACGATTCCCCATGCCATCCTGCAGTCTGTCACTGCCATTACGCGAGTTGTTAACTAGAACGGCGTGTCGAACCTGGTGGGATGGTACAAACCCGGAATGACGCTGCAAGACTGGGATATTATCCCTGTTCCAGTTAGGATCCTTCACCCTTCATCTTGTGTCCCAGTTTGTGACGCGCCCTTATACTGCAAACTTAAGTACAACGTCGGAACGTCCCACCACCACCTACACCATCGGCCATAGACGTTAATATTCCTCGGCAGGTAATCGTAACAGATAGGCGTGGCATGCAACCTCCGGCGCAATGCTGCAAGGACAACCTCCAACACAACCACAACCATAACATGATACTGTTAAATCATAACTCCATAAGACCATACGGTAACATATCACCTTCTTATTGCTTTTACATTGTAGGGAAAATTTTGTATTTCCCCTAATTCTACTACAAATGCGAAATCGGAGAATTATAACAAAGTGAAAAAGGTAAATTGGGACAAAGTAACAAGCAATATGAAACAAAGTTATAATGAATTGTCTAATAGTCGGTTAGGTAATATATCTTTACCGTATAATGCAGTGACTTGTGCAGATGTGCATTGTACAAATCTGGAACATTTAATTTCACTTAACTCGTGCTATAATGAAGTAATTCAATGTTTTAATCACTACAAATTGTTTCGTAAACTTGTAGATTGTAATATACCGTTAGATATAATACGATTATTGCAGTATTGGTATAGTAATCAGTTAATATTTGTTCGTTGGGGTTCCGTACACTCAAGTGCTTTCGGTGTCTCCAATGGGGTTAGACAGGGAAGTTTGGTCTCCCCATTACTTTTCAATATCTACATGAATGATCTTAGTAAAGAATTGAAAAAAGCTCGTGTTGGATGTAAGGTACATGACTTACTTATAAATTATTTATTTTATAAGTCTTATTCAGGTCAGGTCAGGTATTCTAGGTCATTGATCAAGAAAACTTGCCACCTCCATGCAGCATAAAGGAGGTGCCACCTGTAGCTGCATAGACCCTCTTACTAGGGCAAATCTGGTCCTGTAACTAGGACCCCCTTCGTTCTGGGATAAGGACGCCCTTGGACCTGGATTAAGGACCCATATACTTGGCTGCAGGGGTATATGGCCTGGCCAGGCAGATGGTGATCTACCAATGGCTGATCAGGAGTAGAGTGTTCTCATGTCCACTCTGAGTGCACTTCACTGCGACCTGCACCTGGCAGCAGGGGTACAGGGCATGACCCAGCAAATGAGCTGCACAGCCAATGGAGGGTCATGTGCGACTGCGACACCCACCCTGTGGAATGGCAAACCAGGGTGTAGTATTTGCCCCGAGAGCTGACTCGGCAAAAAAGCACCCCCAACCCCCACTATGGATTACATTAGTAATGCGGAGGTCCAGCCACTAGAGGCCAGTGGAATGACTGGACACAATCGGCCTCACAGGCGTCAGTTATCTCCTGACCGGCTGCCTGTCTCACCCCCTACTGGAGAGTTGAAAAGATCCTTCTTCGTCCTTAAATAGGGAGGAATTCTTTATTCCTTCTTTGACTACACTACAACCCGAACTTTTCCGGAACAGAACCTTCCCACCTTTACCACACCAACTAATATTCTGCACCACCTCATCATCATTATCAGCCGCATAGCAGCGCGTGTACTGTCTCCCATGAAGGAGTCACCAACCGCACAAACTCGTCTTTTTAGGGCCTCCCTGCTGCTGACCTACTTTAAGACACCCTCAATCAGAGGAAATGTCTTCAACTGATTTCAATGGTAATTGTAAATTGGCTCCATTCATATCATCGGGTATCGGAGACAGCCCATTTTCTTTCTGCTCAAGGAGCCTCTAATATTACATCATGCTCCTTTTGTTTCAATATTATCTCGTTCAGTTTGGTGAGAATTAGTGTAGTTGTTGAAGAGGAAGTGGATCGTTTAGGGCTGGAGCTTTGTTTAGCAGCATTGTCAATCATCTGCAATTTTCAGCAATACATCTGCTGCTATAATATTTATTTTAATTATGATTAAGAAAAATAAATTACAGAATTGTGTATTTTAAGTTAGTCCTATGGATAGATTCCTTCTGCAGGGTGATGCTCATATTTATAAATAGTCCATCAGTGGGAAAAATGCATAGTAATAATGTACTAATCATGTGATTGTCATGAAAGTCATGGGTGATATATGTAATATTATGGTTTTGTTCACAAATTGAAAAAATGAGAAAGCGCATCACCAGGGGTTGTACCAGCGCTATACATACATTTAATTAGATAATTATTATATTCCCAAATACTTCTAAGCCTTATTTGGGCTACGAAGGCAGTATACGCAATACATAGTACACGATACTGATAATTAAGGTGAATAAGCATCTATAATCAAACAACTGTCTTAGACAGACTGACTTACCTACGGTAGATATCGAACGGTACGTTTCGGCCTATCAGGCCTCATCAGTAGCGCTAACCAGTTCAGCTACTAGCCCCTGACATTCATTCACTCTCCCACCTAATCCACTTCTATTGAACAGGCAGTCTAAAGTTGATTGTGCTGAGGCCTGATAGGCCAAAACGTATGTATAGCGCTGGTTCAACCATGGTGACATTCTTTCTCATTTTTTTCAATTTCTGAACAAAACCATAATATTAGATCTTTAATTACAGTTGCATTAACAGCTCAACTCCAATTCATGGGTGATGTAGGCCTTTGTGATTGTGTAATTTTGTTGAAAACATTCTGAAAATATATATGGAGCTGCAATGCAGCATGTGATTATAATAGTAGTTGTTAAATATAATGTAGCATGTGTGTTGTAGTACAACTGAAATCTCGTGAGCTCGACTTTTCAGCTCTTAAGGGGGTTATCACTGCAACTGCAAAATTTTCAAATTTTGTGAAATTTTTTTAACACCTGAAAGGACAGACATTGACTACCCCTAGATGATGATGATGATGGGGTGATGATAACTCCACCTACTGGCTCCAGAAGTCGAGGAAAATCTGCCAAGTACCTAACTGATCTAGACTTTGCTGATGACTTAGGAGTACTCTCAGAATCACTAGAGGGAGCCCAACGGCTCCTCAGCTCATTAGAACATGCTGCTTCTAGTGTTGGTATTTTTAATAACTCCAGAAAGAACAACATTTTGACAGTTAACTTTGAAAGTCCTCAGCAAGTCTCTGATTGGATGAGCATAAGCTCAAAGGATGGTATGCTTGAGCATGTGGACGACTTCTGTTACCTGGGATCATGGATCCGGAAGTCAGGTGAGGACCTTCGAATACATAAGGGAAAGGCATGGGCTGCCTTGAACAGGCTTTCCAGGATTTGGAAGTCACCGAGAATTAATCAGAAACTTAAGGTCCGATTATTTAGAGCAGCAGTAGTTCCAGTACTCCTCTATGGGAGTCCATGCTGGGCTCTAACTGCCGAAGACACCAAATCTCTGGACTGTCAGGGCCCTAAACCGATTAGGTTCTCTGTTCGCAGAACACCGAACACTATTCCGGCCACGGAACTAGTCCAGCAGAATGCCTTTATAGAATCCTGGGATTTGTGGGACGAGAGGATCTCAGCAACTAAGGGAAAACGAACAATAGGATGTTCCTAGACCCCCCCCCAAAATTTATCCAGAAGACTTTTCGCCATACATAATGTGTTAAAAAAGTCTACGGTTCTCCAGCTAGGGCCAATTTGAGTCAAAAAGTCCGCATCCCTAGCAACCACGTTGCTATGGAGATAAGTCCAGAACCGCTAATGCTACGGACTTGGGACCGGCGCCAATCAATACGCAGCATATGGGTTTACATTCAAATGAAAAAGTTGAGAGTGATCCGATCTTGATCTTGACCATGATCAGCAAAGATCAGTTTTGATCAGCAATCGGACACTCAAGGCTTGCTCCAATCGCAAAACTTAACATTACAAAAAGATTCAGCGACCCCACATTAGTCATGATTCCCGTTAAAAGATTTAAAAAAAAGTGAATTCTTCCCGGTCAAAACGCAAGATCATGATCGCGCAAAGATCGGACTTTGTAAAATCGTAACTAAGCATTTTGGATATAAACAATTACTGTAGGAAACGTTCAGAACACCGCCCTGAGTCGATTAAAAAAAAAATTGGCTCGATTGGACAACCGGTTCTCGAGATCTGATACCTGATCATTAAAGATCGTGTTTTTCGGTTTTTTCCAATTTTCTCGAAAACTTTGTTTGAGACCCCCGATTTTTTTTTTACGAATCGACTTCTATGATGAAGGGGCAACTTTTGAGCATTTCGAAATTTTCAAAAAGCGATTTGATCAGGCCGCGATCAGAAAAGATCGTGTTTTTGGTTTTATTTCGAAGACCAAGTCCTGGGAGTTCACCGTATGGAAAAACTTAACATTACAAAAAGATTCCTCACCCTCGAATTATGGGGGGTAGCCAAAATTTGGGCATAAAAAAGTTCAAGTCTAGTGGGTCAAAACTCAAGATCATGATCGCGAAAAGATCAGTATATTTAAAATCAAATCTAAGCATTTTTCTAATAAACATTCATTGTAAGAAATGTTCAATGGTCTATTCTGAGTTGATTAAAAAAAAAATTGGCTCGATCGGTTAACCGGTTCTCGAGATCAGCTTCCTGATCATAAAAGATCATGTTTTTCGGTTTTTCCCGATTTTCTCGAAAACTTTGTTTGAGACCCCCGATTTTTTTTTTACTAATCAACTTCTATTAAGAAGGGGCAACTTTTGGGCATTTCGAAATTTTCAAAAAGCGATTTGATCAGGCCATGATCAGGAAAGATCATGTTTTCGGTTTTATTTCGAAGACCAAGTCCTGTGAGTTCACCGTATGAAAAAACTTAACATTACAAAAAGATTCCTCACCCTCGAATTAGGGGGGGTAGCCAAAATTTGACCATAAAAAAGTTCAATTCTAGGGGGTCAAAAGATCATGATCGCGAAATGATCAGTTTTTTCGAAATTACTTCTGAGCATTTTGGGGCAAAACTTTCAAACTAAAAAACATTCACTGGAGTGTTCTAAGTAGATTAAAAAAATTTTTGACTCAATAGGCCTACCGGTACCGGAGATATGGTCGTCCAAACTCTGCTTCCGGTAATTCGAAAATATTTCGAAAACCCTTGATCGAATTTTTTCCTTGAAAATATGTGAATGTACAGTTAGTGGACCCGCATCTAACGATATATCACAATCCGTATTTCGGATGACAGGTACCGGTGAAATCAGACTTTACCGAAAAAAATTCAAATTTTAGCTACTCATGTCTGACTATCTCGAAAAATATAATAGGTATGGAAATACTTTCACTGCAAGAAATGTTCGCCTATCCAATGCGCTTCTAACTCTGTGCTCGGATTTTGCATAGTGTCAAAACCTACAACTTAATCCCCCCAGCGGAGGGAACGGAGTGACCGGAGCGCCAGTACTATCTTTCATTATTATGAAGTAATAAGGGCGGTGGGTGGGGTAGGTGGTGAACACTATTTATAGGGTGGAGGGAGGGTCTAGTATATTACTTTAGGATATTTGATTTCTTTGCAATATAGTTTAGCTGCCTCAGTCTTATTTGTAATATGTTATACATTATACCAAAATATATCAAGTTTTAACATACTACATTGTCTACCTGTAGGAGAAATATACAATGTAGGGCTCATAATATATTTATAAATAGATTTAGTATATTTACATTGTATAACAGAGTTAATTAATACTATTACGGTATTATACTATAAAGACGCCGCTTTGATATATCTGATCAAATGGCAATTTCTTGTATATTATCTATTTCACTATCTTGGGTATATCATTAAATTTCTAAAACTATAATAATAAACATTTACTTCACCTCTTGTTTACTCGCATGGATATATTGATATAAAACACTTCAGTATAATATCTTATAGGGCCAAACGCAGATTAATCGGAATAATATGTTTAATTATTATTACAATTGGCACATTGAAGTAAGTAGTACATGAGTTTGATAAAATAATTATGAATCTGTATCTTATTCTACTTTGTCTATATGATTATGTTATATAATAATGTTACTTTATCACTTTGGTTTAAACCGATCTCCTTTACTATTACTTACTACTACTACTACTACTACTATTACTACTACTGCTACTGACTACTACAGAGTTATATATTATAAGAGGATGGGGTTCGTGATTATTAGTTATTATACAAGTGCCCCTCGGCTATAGAGAGTCCACCCTCGGTTGCTTACTGGATGGCACATTCACGAGAATGCTACGCCGGGTTCATTGTGTCAAGTACAATGCACACATCTCCAACCAGACACTATATAACATTGGAGGTGTCTCATTGGTTCCCCCAAGCTTGACACTAGAACAAAATCGCCTCCGCTTTGCAGGACATTGCTTTCGCCGTGAGGACCAGCCAGTGCATAATCTTGTACTTTGGCAGCCTCATGGAGTGAATAAGCATGGTGGACAGCCCATGACTTTCTTGAGACACATCTTATAGGACACTGGCCTTGAAGATGCGGATGATCTAGCAAATGTCTGGGTGATGGGTGAGGGAGTTGTGGTGGCGAGATTTTGTCGACAAGCTGGCACAGCATTCTTAAAAATGCAGCTGCAATGCAGCATGCCGATCCTAGTAGTACCCTTAGATAAGCCATGTGTCTCGATTTAGACACATACCATTGTTCAGTTTAAATTAACCCCAGTTGTCTGTCTATTCGAGCCATATTATTCACAATATAGCACCCAAATCTTAGACGCTCAGTTGAGCAAAATATGAGTCATAACAACATATTAGCTGTATAGCATGATCGATTATGCTATACATAGCACAATGTAGCATTTTGGCTAGACCTACAAGTCTATCAATTCCAGACCTCCATAATTGCAGTTAAAACGTTAGTCACAATGTATTTAGTCTTATTTATGGTATTTTAGTAAACCATGCAATTATATTAACAGAATAGCATCATAAATAATGCTATATATATAGCATATAACAGCATAATAACAAAATTAAAATAATATAAATTCTGGACATGTAAACTAGTTTTAATTAGGTAGTCTCGTTCTATTATTGTTATATGTCTATTATGTTATTTAGGGTGGAACATAGCAACAGCTTTGTATCATAGCATTTATAGCCATGCTATGTCGAACACAGCATTGCTATATTAGCAGTATTAAAATCAGTACCAATTGTCCATAAACCGGTTTACAATTTATATAACACATTACATATTGTATATAATTACATCTAATTACAATGTATAATCCTAATAAAAATATAACCAGGTTATATTTTTATTAGGATTATACATTGTAATTAGATGTAATTATATACAATATGTAATGTGTTATATAAATTGTAAACCGGTTTATGGACAATTGGTACTGATTTTAATACTGCTAATATAGCAATGCTGTTGCTGTATAGCAATGCAAAGCTAATAAAAATATAACCAGGTTATATTTTTATTAGTTGGTCTGCTAAACAAAAACAACTACAGCTGAAAAGATTAGAAGAAAAAATTGAGAAAAGCAAAAATTTCAAAGATTACACATTAAAACTTCTTAGGGACTGTAAATCTTGGAATGGACCAGGTACCTGTATAAATGAAATCGAAGAAATACTTAAAGATATAGGTCAATTACAGTCAGATCGGATTGTTAAAACTGAATTATCTTACTTTAAACATACACACAAGTTAGATGTTACTATTCGTCCAGAGCTCTATTGTCTAAATGGGATAACACCTGATGAACAGCTTGAAAATTTTCTGGTGCTTCTTGGCAATCAAACTCCACCAACAGGATGTGTTGTAGACTTACCTACAAATGATGACAAGATATTAGCCATACAGAGTGACAAAGATAAAGCAATAGATAAACCAGTTCCTTCATTGGCTGTGGACTTCAATGGAATGTGTGCCACATTGTGGATTTTTGAAGGCAAATCCACATGGGAATTAGGATATCTTCTTGAAAGAAAGGAGTCAACTTATGTTGTGAACCATTTGGAACGGGTAGATCCTGTATCTGATAAACAATCAACAATAACCAACCGGACACAATCGGCCTCACAGGCGTCAGTTAACTCCTGACTGGCTGCCTGTCTCACCCCCTACTGGAGAGAGAGCAGCCAACAATTCTTTGAGTCCCTTTCCTGATGACCTTTCTGGCCCAAACCCTGGGTCACCAGGAAGGCCAGATTGTGATGGGGAGAGGGATTCTGGAGTTGGAGGCTACTCTCATGTTCCACCCCGACCAACAAAGCCATTGGTGAATCTGAGGCAAGTCACAAGACTAGCCTCAGTAAACACCCTAACACTCGGGTCCCCAATGCGACAAGGTGAGCTGACTGCCTTGGCAGATAAGCTTTCTCTTCGCGCAGTGGGTGTTCAAGAGCACCGAATGCAGACTGGACAGACTGATGAGGTTCTGATTAAGGACATGGGGGGCGGTTGGCGACTCGCCCTCGCGTCAGCAGATGATAGTGGCAATGGTGGAATTGGTCTATTGATGAATCCAACTGCACTTGCAGCATTGGACAAAATAGACCAAATCTCTAACCGCATCATCCGTTGCCACTTCTCATGTTCTGGAAGACTGGCTAAGAAGTTTCCTAAGGTGGTTCTGATTGTGTGCTACTCTCCAACTAGTGTTGCCCCTGTAGAGGTGGAAAATTTCTACCACAATCTACAAGCAGCTACTGATGGAGTGGATCAGCATGCATTCTTAACATTCCTGGGAGACTTTAATGCAAGTCTGCATCAATCACCTACATCGCCCTGGGTCTATAGCAATAGTGTTAACCGAAATTCTGTCCATCTTCAGGATTTTATCTCTGGAAATGGATTGTTTTCGGCTGGAACCCAGTTCAAGAAGCGAACTGGAAAGCTATGGACTCATAGTGGACCCAGTGGTCACAAGTCCCAGATAGACCATATTCTGTTTCGTAGGAAATACAGGAGCTCTATACAAGACTGTAATGCATTTACACTTCGACCCTTCTCCAGTGATCACCGCCTTATTGTGGCCAAGGTAAGACTTAGTCTGCGTGCTAGCAGAACAACGAAATCTGCCTTGCCGCAGCATGACTGGTCCTCTCTGTTGCAACAGCCAAGTGTGAGATCCAGCTTCACACTACAGCTGAGCAACAGGTATGAGGCTCTTGCCTCTGAGGCGGCAGATCACTGTGAGGGCTATACTGCCTTTACAGAAGCAGTTAAGTTAGCAGCTGCGGAAACAGTTCCTGTATACCCTCGAAACAGGAAAAGGGCCCCCTGGACTGACAAACAAAATTCAGAAGTGCCGAAATGACCTCCATAAGGCGCAGAAAGAGTCCCGACTCAAACAGACTACAGCGGCCAAGAATGCAGTTAAGGCTGCATCTAGGTCCCTGAACAGGCAGTACTCTGCTAATCTACAGGAGCTAATACACCAACAGGTTGATGCCATCAATGATGCTGACGACAGCAGGCAATCATCCCAGGCATGGAAATCGATCAATCTGCTTACTGGGCGGAAAAGCCAGCCAACCACCAAGGTTAAGGCTGATTCACCAGCCGATCGCCTCAATGGTTGGAAAGCCCACTTTGAAAAGCTCCTCAATAATGACAGGGTATTGCCTGATAACTTTATAGAAGTAAAAGTGTCTGAGTCTGTACTCCCAGATATTCCTATTGGCGATATCTCCTTTGCAGAAGTGAAGGCTGCTGCAAAGAGCATTAAGACCAATCGTGCCAGTGGAGTAGATGGTGTTCCCCCTGAGGTCTTTAAAATACCTGAGTGTTTAAAGCTCATCTATCCCATCATAGTAGACATGTACCGAACAACAAGAGTCCCACAAGAAATGAAAACAAATAAGTTGGTGCCAGTTCCCAAGAAGGGCAACCTAACACTCTATGGTTCTTTTCGGGGAATCTCATTGATCTCGATTGCTGCAAAGCTATACAATAGGATTCTATTAAATCGCATCAGGGATCCCATTGAGAGACTGCTCCGTGGAAATCAAAATGGGTTCCGTAAAGGTCGTGGGACCATGGAGCCCATTTTGGCACTTAGAAGGATAATTGAAGAGTTATCAAAAAAGAAAGACAGGCATCTGGCTGTTATCTTTGTTGACTTCTTCAAGGCCTTTGATTCAGTCTCTCGCTCACGTATGTTCAGCATACTTTCATTATATGGGATTCCTGATGAAATTATTGCAGCAATCAGATCAGTATACGATGGTTCGACAACATTTGTGTCTACTGTTGACGGTGACACAGAACCATTTGAAGTGTTATGGGGCGTCCTCCAAGGAGACACACTTGCACCATTCTTGTTCATTATTGTGGTTGACTATGTTCTACGCTGGTCCTTAGATCATTATAATGATGATGGGGTGATGATAACTCCACCTACTGGCTCCAGAAATCGAGGAAATCCTGCCAAGTACCTAACTGATCTAGACTTTGCTGATGACTTAGGAGTACTCTCAGAATCATGAGAGGGAGCCCAACGGCTCCTCAGCTCATTAGAACATGCTGCTTCTAGTGTTGGTCTTTTTATTAACTCCAGAAAGACCAAAATTCTGACAGTTAACTTTGAAAGTCCTCAGCAAGTCTCTGATCGAATGAGCATAAGCTCAAAGGATGGTATACTTGAGCATGTGGACGACTTCTGTTACCTGGGATCATGGATCCGGAAGTCAGGTGAGGACCTTCGAATACGTAAGGGAAAGGCATGGGCAGCCTTGAATAGGCTTTCCAGGATTTGGAAGTCACCGAGAATTAATCGGAAACTTAAGGTCCGATTATTTAGAGCAGCAGTAGTACCAGTACTCCTCTACGGGAGTCCATGCTGGGCTCTAACTGCTGAGGACACCAAATCTCTGGATGGCACATTCACTAGAATGCTACGTCGGGTTCATTGTGTCCTGATAAACGTTGGAAATATCCTGCTTTCGATGATGTTCAGGAGGTCAGAAAGGAATGTATTATGAACTGTTTGGTTGATGGAGACTGGGACTTAACTTCATCTTCACGAAATATGCAGTTTATTCTACATAACCACTCTGAGTTCAGGGCCACATTTGACTTCCTTTTTCCATCTAAAAAGTAAGCCTAATCATTCTCAATATCTTCCCGGTATATCTGGCATCCGGCAAAGGTCAATAAAAAAGCCAAAATCTTCCCGGTTTATGTGGCATCCGACAAAGGTCAATCAAAAAGTCAAAATCTTCCCGGTTTATCTGGCATCCGGCAAAGGATTTTATTTTTGCAATATACGAAAATAACACATGTACGCTAACACTGCGTACAATAACACAGATATTAATTATATAACTCAATTAGGAGAGTCATCTCAGCCTAAGGGGAGTGTTCGCAGCCTAGGCTGAGATAACTGGGGAGTGTTCTCAGGCTAGGCTGAGACGACTGAGGAGTGTTCTCAGTCTAGGCTGATATGACTGGGGAGTCATTTCAAGGGGGAGTTATCTCAGCCTTGTACACCGGCCATGCCCTACAGTAATAATATCAGAAAAGGGTCTGTATGCTTCAGTATGAAGTTATATATGATATATGTATTTACCCGTACTCATCGGTACTCACTACACAGTGACATTGAATGTATCCTTATCCTGCTTCCACGAGAAATTCCCCAAGAAGGGAAGAGTTGGTATTGCAACCAGCCCATTGGAAGAGACCAATTCGCTACAATGGTGAAAACGATATTCGAAAAGGCTGGTCTTAATATCGAGGGTCGTAAGTTGTCCACCATGAGTTTCCGCAAAGCTACCGCAGAAGCCATTGTTGAGGCAAACTTGCCATCGAATTATGCCCAGCACCAACTTGGTCATAAGAACCTGGCCACCACATCAGCATACCTCAAACCATCCATGTCAGCTCAAGCTGATATGAGTAGAGCATTGAGTTCTGTTGTGGGTGGCAATGGAGATGTAGAAGAATCCCGCAGTCCTAGAAAGCGCGCCAACCCTTTTGACACAGCTGGAGAAGGTACTGGAACATCCCAAGATGTAGAAGTTGCCTGTTCCAATAGAGATAATGCTCCAATCAATCCCGTCAACACCGTCAATTGTTGCTATAGACTCACAGCTGTGCAAGCCGACGCTGTTAACATTGGCGATCCAGATTACCGCCACCTGGCAATTCAGTCACTGTTGTCAAACAATACGATCTATGGAGGCGTCCAAATAACATTTGGAAAATGAGCAGACAAACACAATAAAATATTTCATAGTTTACTCGCAACCCAATCATCAATCATTTTAGACTTATCTTCGTATTGAAATATTTCACATATGCCACAACAATAAAATAATTTAAACCATTCTCGAAGAATTCATTATTTGGTGATAACGAATAGAGAAGGGAAACCCCCCATACTCACAACTCAATCACAATTAATTAACCCAAGCATCATAATACTGAGCTGTGTATTTAAATTTATTTCACACGTATAACATCGATATATTTCATCGTCACACAAGAATTAAGACTGTCCCCTCGCAACACAATCACAATTAACTCAAGCTACTTATATCCCATAATACTTATTAATTATTATACTGTTCTTTTTGTTATCTGTGTTGAAATTAATAAATTTATTTAATATTAAATTTTACTACAGTAGTAGATTATTAAAAAATTTATCTCAGTAATTTCCATGTATTTCCATATCTTCTCTGCCGTGATACGAACTCGCCACACTACATGGCTTGCCCCATACCAGCAGATGCTTAGTGACTGCGGTACTGTAAGGATGACTAACGATGAGTCATGTACTTTGCCCTGACACAGACTCGGAGATACTACTGTACCTACTGTGTAGATAGTAGTTAGCTAGTCAGTATACTCACTACCGGTCATACAGTCATTAGAGCGCACTGCAAGACAGACGGCCCAGCACTACATTGTTTGTACTTGTATGTTCACTCATCTGACTATATATTTGATATTATACACCCGACATTATTCCGGCTCTATCATCTATAGACATGACATCCATACATTCTCCCCCAAACAAACCCTTTTAGAACAGTGCGAATAGCTAGTCAGTTATTTAGAACATATAACAATGATAACATCCCTAGGGTTAAATTAACCCCAAAAAATCCATGCCCCATTTTTTTCTTCTCTCCCCCAAACAAAACCCTTTTAGAACAGTGTGGATAGCTAATCAGTTATTCTAGAACGTATAACAATAATAACATCCCTAGGGTTAAATTAACCCCAAAAAATCAATGCCCCATTTTTTTAATCTCTCCCCCAAACAAAACCCTTTTAGAACAGTGTGGATAGCTAGTCAGTTATTCTAGAACGTATAACAATAATAACATCCCTAGGGTTAAATTAACCCCAAAAAATCCATGCCCCATTTTTTTATTCTCTCCTTCAAAACCCTTTTAGAACAGTGTGGATAGTTAGTCAGTTATTCCAAAACAAAATTATGAACAAAATTAATGGGTAACAACAGATTTATTACCAGGGTTTTTTGTTATCTTACCAGTTATATTACCCTTGGAGTAAAGATAAATGCGTATATCTTTACTCCGCGGGTAATATAACTGGTAAGATAACAAAAAAACCTGGTAATAAATATAGTTACTTTCTTTCCCTAACGTATATGCCCTAGAGTGGTAGAACAGGCAGAGCAAAATTATAGAAACAAAAATCTTATTTTTGTAAAACAATAACAATCGAAAGATCTGTTTTAATTTTCCAACACAGAAATGCATATATGTCAAAACCATGGCATAAAAAATTTCACCACAATCTATCTATCCAAAACCACTTGAACTCGAAAAGTGAGATAAGATAAGGATTAGCTAGTTTCAGATTCAGATGCGGGATCAAATTTGAGTCTAGAATCGGCAAAGAAAAAATTCAGTTTTTGTAACTTGGCAGCGCCAATCCCGCCGAATATTATTAATTACCAGTGCTGTATGTAGAGATATGAGCTTCTGATTCTGTTATTCCATTTGTCTGATAATCAGATACATGACATATACCGATACTTGCCTAACAACTCAACCCTACCGGATCTGAAATGAAAAATCATTGTTATCAGGACTGATATGCATAGCACCTACATGTAGTTCAAAATACCTATAGCATAGTTTAAAAACACCTAGGCATAGTTGTTAAAAAGGCAGTAAGTCTGGCCCTACCGGTAAATTACAGGAATGGAAGTTACAAACTACGCGTAGCTATGTGTAGGCCTATGCGCAGGTCGAAAAGATTTACCCTATAATAGTAATGATACTGTGCAGATAATGACACACAACTGCTAAAATGTGAGATAAGGGGAGAGGGGGGTGAGCCCTGGACGCACTTCTCATCTCGGCGCATCAATATTTCGTATCAATGTTAAATTATCAAGTTAGGAAAAGGAGCAGGTACGTAAAGTGCATGTTATTCCAACCAAAAACAATAAACAAAAGGCAATATAACAGGTTACAGTTCTATTTTTAGGAATAATCAGCTGTTCTTTGCAACGATTTTCCCCTGGAGATGGATGCATTTTGTTTGCATCGAAAGGTTATTTTACATGCCTAACTCTGAGCGAATTGTCGATACTTTAGAGGATTGTTGCATCGGTCGCACACCATAAATGTGATCCAGGAGCAACCATGCCTGAATACTCGCTTTCTGATACTCAAGATTGCAAACATGCAACAGCTGAAAGGCAAAGTCTATTGCCTGAATCACATTAGGGCGGACAAACCGATGTTCATTGAAGATAACCACACCCTGCCTACTATCCTGCAGGAAAACAACAAACGGGTTGGAATCTTCTTAATTATATAGTCATCCACCATTACGTTCGTCAAGGTATTTATAGTCCTTAACAGAAGGCCTCCATACCTTCCACAGGGCACCTTTTGGAAGGTGCACAGATACCTTGTTGCACGACCAAGATGTTATTTCTATAAGGGCCTTCATTAGAATAGCTTCATTAGAGTCAGATGGTGGTGGTATTTTAAGAATGGAAGCAGCTATGTTAAGAAAATTATCCTCAAATAAAGCATTTGGGTTGACCATATCCCATTTACTTATCAATACGAGTGTATTAAAATCTACATTAAGGCCATCATAAATAACGTTGTTATCAATGAGATAACATGGCAAGTCTGAAAACAGTAATTCGTTGTGGTGACTGTAAATTGACGATTTGCCATGGTGTTCCTTTGTGTAACTGAGATGATTCAGGCTAGACTCACATTCTAACTTGAGTTCCTTCAAATCACAGTCTTATAATAGTGAAGTTAGTGGTATTTGCCACTAGCAGATGGCTTTCACACTGAGCTGGCTACTGCTTTCATTCCCTTTTTGACTGTAAGCCAACAGTGGTAGAGTTTACCCGATGAAACAACAGTTTCATACATATTTCCAGATGTCTTACATATCTTCTTAAAAGTTACCTTCTTGAAGAAATAGGTATCAGCATGTTCAAATAGAAATGAATTACTGATGTTTAAAGCCGCAGTATTTAATATAATATGTGAAACACCATCTGCTTCAGCCAGACTAGATGATGAAGTTAGTCCAAAAATGACAAGACTTACAAGAGCATTTCGTTGACTTTCTCCAAGTCGCACGTTTCTCGCTGACCTCTTGTGAACAATTAAGGAATTGTTCAAAATTGAATGATATTGCAGGCATGGCTCAAATTTTGCGTTTAGGGGTAGTTGTTGGTGATATTATGATAGTAATGGTGTTGTTATTTGTGGTTGGTTGTAATGGTCAAGTACAATAACTGAATGTGAACGTGTTGATGATATGGAAGTTGAAGGAGGTATTGTTATATCCGATGACAATATATCTGTTGTAATGGCCACTTCGATTTCTGTGGTTTCTATATTCAGTACCTCATATTGCGTCGTAGGTGGGCAGTTGCAGAATGTGCACAACTGTATCATAGATATATCCTAACGTACTCCTAGCAAAGCTATAAAATATCTACAAGTTTTAGAATCATACTCCTTTGAACAATTAATTAAAGTGCCTACAAGAATAACCTCCCATTCCAAAACTCTACTTGATCACATTTCAACAAATTTACGAAATAAATAATTCAAAAATACTCATGTTTTTTTAACCCACCTGAAACCCGTTATACTTCAGTACTTACAACTATTCTAAATTTAACAAATAAATTTAGCTCGATGTACTGTACAGTCCACCACACAGCTGCATTGATACATGGATAGAGCAGCAATGTAAATGCATGGCTTCCATGGACCTGTAACAAATTGAAGAAATTTTACACTTTTTTAAATTTTTCTTTGAAATTCAAGGAAAAAATTTTGATAAAACCAAAAATTACAAAATTTTCAGCCACCATACAGCATACAGGTACAGCATACAGGTAGAGTCCCAATCCCAATAAGCATTAACTTGTTCATTTTGGCGGCCAAAATGACCAAACAAATGTAGTGTCCCTATGGGCTATTTTGGTCATTTTGGCAAAGCGATTTAACTCGACTCAGCTAAGTCCAGACTCTTCGTCTCCTTGGCCGTCCATTTGGTTGATCTGAGTAAA
>JAUCBJ010002511.1:0-27740 GCA_032718475.1 Nemertoderma westbladi
TTACTAATTTATCGCGTTCAAGCGCGATACTTTGCTGCACTTCTTGCAACTCTAGCCTACTTTCCCTCACTGTTCCCTTTAAATGTTGGACAGTCCCTTCCAACTCTCGGACCTGTTGGGAGGAGCGTATCTGATTCTCCTTCATCTCTCCAAGGAGAATATCCATCCCCCGCCGTCTCTCGTCTACCCAATCAACCGCCGAAACGGGATCCGCCAACGTCGTAGCGGGCAGACAAGGGACAATGGGCGACAAATTCGGAATATTTCGCTCGGGGTCCAGGACCTGAACTGTCTCTCGGGCAGTTCTACGGGGCCCAGGTAGCTTAGTGCTATGTAGAGGGAACTTATAGGTAGTCTCAGGGAGCACAGGTATGTCTATCACCGAAGGGGTGATTTCAAGAACAGGCCTAATTATTTCAGGCTCATCTACTATAGTAGGGAGTCTTTCTATTTTAATTATTGGGTCTGTGGGCTCTGTACTACCCAAGTTGGTGCTATTTAGTTGCCTTCTAACAGCTGGAGGCAAATCAGGCAATTTCTGACGGTGGAATGTTCTTTTACGTCTACTTGGACGAGATCTATTTCCCTTGCCTTCAGTATCGGTGGTATCGCCTTCCTCAGATGATGTATACCCCTGTCTCTTGGGAGTAGATCGACTCATCATCTGCATATTGCTCGCTGTTAACTGTTTATTGAAGTTGTCCTGCTTTTCTTGAAGAATTTCCAACTCTAGTTGGGTTGCCTCTTCAGATGCCCTCCGTTCTGCTTCTACCACTGCCTCTGCTGTTGCCAGTGCCGCCTTTCTTTCTGCTTCGGCCGCTGCCTCTGCCGCTGCCTCTGCCGCTTTTGCCTTGGCCGCTGCCGCCTTTCTTTCTGCATCGGCCGCTGCCTCTGCCGCTGCCTCTGCCGCTTTTGCCTTGGCCGCTGCCGCCTTTCTTTCTGCTTCTGCAGCTGCCACTGCTGCTGCTACTGCCGCTGCCTTTCTGTCTTCTATACGTTTTTTCTTTACTTGTTCTTCCTGTACCTTAACGACGCGGAGTTGTTCATCGAATTTAGCTTGATTAGCCGCTAACCTATCCACGTCGATGGCGTCAAGCACACGCTGTGCTCCTTCACTATTAGGGCTAAGTCCCTCTAGTCTTCTCCGCAACTCTTCATCACCTACAAAACGCTGATAGTCTGACAGATAGATATCAATGGCATCCTTCTTATGCGGTTTCTCTGCCGTCGCCTCACTTTCCACTTGGGAAAAAGTAGCGTCTGTTGATTCTCCATGGGTTGATCGCTCCTCTAACTGAGCCTTCCACTGAGCTGCTCCTTGAACCTGGCGACTCACCCGTTGAAACCAAGTCTTTACGGCAACTTGCAACGACGTGTCTTGCTTTCGTTTAGAAGCCTCCTCAAAGGCGGATAAGATTAGCCTAATCCGCAGAACTCTTTCTCTAACTTGATAAAGCAGCGATCCCTGCTCTTGAGGTCCTTGAGGTTGTTGAAAAAGTTGCTTTTCTATTCGCTCCATAGAGCTGAAGAATCCCTGTGCGTATCCGGCTGCGGACCTCTTCCACACAGCTGGATCGATGGTTTCCTTGGCTACTCCCATCCTGTGTATGTCTTCCCAGGCCGCTTCGGATAAATCAAACGGGAGTCCGGGTCCGGGGAAGTTCCATTGCGACTCGACAATAGACTTCAGTTCTTCACTAGTGTAGCCCGCGTAGCTATCTCTAGTTGACCGTTGACTTCTCGCCCAATCGATCTGGTGTTCTTCTACCGCGATCAATAACCCAGCGAGCACGGCTGCAGGAAGGATGAGAAGGGGATCCGTATAAACCGCATCCGTCATCTCTGCTCCGCTCTCGGGTGTCAGCTCTACAGTATCCTCACTACTGGAGCTGCTGGGCCGCTGAGGAATAAGTTCTTGACTAGCGGGTTGTTGCTGTTCCGCCGCTTGTTGGTCCCGCTTGACCTGAGCTCGGGTGCCTATGATAGACCTACGATGTTGGACCAGCCTAGGTTCTGTTATTACTACTGGAGGGATGACTTTCCTCACAGTGGGAGGTGAACTGAATTTACGACCAGACAGTGGTACGTCTCTATCTGAGTCGCAGATAGTTACATCTAATAAACTGTCTGACAGGTTCTGCTTAGTATCAGACATGACTATGTATACCGTTGAATGTCTACTGCTGTATTACAGTCTAAGCAAGTCTAGTAACTCAGTATGAACTGCTAGCCTAGTAATTAATTACCGTTACTGCTACTCAGTGTAGCGTGATATATATATAATATATTAGAATACCGGTATACTTATAGTATATATAACTATATAAGTATTATTACAGACTAGGTTTATCACAGAATACCGGTATAATTTTAGCACAAATATATATAAATATATAATAGGCCTATCGGAATACCGGTATACAGCTTACAGTTTGTAGGATATATAATTCTGAAATAGAATTAATTACAAGTACCGGTATAATTTCAGCCTAGATTTATAGAAATAAAGATAATAGGCCTATCGTAAATACCGGTATATCAATTATTTCAAATAATTGAATTTCTGTTACTTTAGGGTTACTTTGTTACTTTACTTACTTTATTACCGTTATTTGAGCAGTAATCCAACTGATATTGAGACCTAATGGTTTTATGGTAGGCCTACTATTTATAAATCGTTAGATTTGATTTATAATATATATATACCCGTTTTAATGGGTTTTGTCTATGTTTGAAATAAATGTTATTATTTCTGGGGTAATCACTACACAAAGCGGTGCGCTTTCAATGAAGTATTACTTATGAGACACTAAAACAAATAATACTAATTTACCTAAGTTACTTAATACTACAAATTACGTACAATTCGGGTGAGATTACAATCTCTAAATAAATGCAAAAATTTACAAAAACGCAAAATACTAATTTTTAGGGTAATTTTACAAGAAGTCTACAAACCAGCCTAACAAAGGGTTAGAAAACCGGTTATTACACGGACAGGGTACTACGGTATTTGAAATAATAAGTAGTAGTAAATACACTGCGTTGTCTAGATAGGAAAATGCCACCGCCTGACGACCTATAGCCGTATCGCTATAGGTTCTACGTTATGTATCACGGAGTGTTCCTACCTAGAAGTTAATAGAGCTAATCGAATGTGCCTATCAACCACTTTACAACACAGATATAATGCCTACAATAATTACTTCGGAAAGTACGGTACACTAAACCCTAAATTAGGTACGAGTACTTGTATAACAAATAATCAGTAGTTAAATATACTTGAACAGCTAAAAGAACCACGGCATCTGCTGGAGTGACCGATGCACAAAATCACCAGTCTTTACCTACGCCGAGCAGCCCGTGTAGTACCGGGGTTAATTTAACTATAACGGTATGTATAACAAACACAATTACTGTAGGAACAAACTTAGGGACTTGAATGTTGCGAATAATCGCATAAACTCTGAATAATAAATATTACGCTACGCGTACAAACTACTCAAACAAAATACAGACCGAACACTGACAGACTACTATCAAGCCTAAACAAACTACGGTATATGCAGACTCCGAAATGATTAGGGAGTATGCGCTCTAACCCAGTAGTGCGACTTATTCTTTAGTTGGGGGTTTACCTTACAGTGTTCACTGCCCCTACTGCCTAATCGTACTTAATCGGACAGATGATCTACACACGCGGCAATCCGTTCAGACCTAATAACAGCCAGACAACTATCCAGCCTACAAATTATTTAAATAAAATTATACGCTACCCGTACAGACTTACACAAACAAAGTACAGACTAAACGATGGCAGACTACTCTCAAGCCTAAATAAACTACAGGACATGCAGACTCCGAAATGATTAGGGAGTATGCGCTCTAACCCAGTAGTGCGACTTATTCTTTAGTTGGGGGTTTACCTTACAGTGTTCACTGCCCCTACTTCCTAACCGTACTTAATCGGACAAATGCTCTACACACACTGCAATTCGTTCGGACTTAACAGCAATCAGACAACAGCTCAGCCTACAAATTGTCTGTACAATCTGATCAGGTTTACACGCCTTCTGTTCAATACTGGCCTACAAACAAATAAAACTGACAGAAATAGGCCTAAGTAAAATCCCAATAAAAACCAGGCGTCCCCGATTAATTATTAAGACCTACCGGCGTATATAATCAAATCGAATAATACTGCTGTACTTATACGGAAGTAGGTACCGGTCCGGATGATCAGGCAATCAGGCCTACTGGTTACCGGTCGACCGGTACTTTCGACTTTATTGCTTACTGCAATAAAGAAGCTATATCCTTTAATGTTCGCGCTTTCAGACCTTTGGCAGTTTAACCCGCCAAATTAGAATGTCTTCTAGATAATAAATCTGCTTTTTAGTCTATGACAAGTATTTGATTCACTACACTAGTCGAAACCAATCCGTGCGCGACCATTCACCCGCTGGATATTCCCGGGAGATTGGGTTCGACGGTTTAATTTTTATTGCTATGTAAGCCTAATGTATTATTCGACTGACAGTATTATAATCTCTGACAATATTATTCACCTTCGGTAATATTAACAGTTCCTTTAGGACGTGGCGCTTTATCTATATAAACAGAGTTATGACTTAAACTACTCCCAACGATATGGCTTAATTATAATCCACATATATGACGCATTCTTTAGGAATTGCTTCTTTAACAGACTCACTCATACACTATGCTGCACAATACTGCACACTAATCTGCCAATCTTCACTGATTTTAGTCACATATAAAAGGAACACAGGCTGACTCATGTAGGGTCTATCAAATAACATTAGATTCACTTCAAACCACTTTAACATAAGTCACAATCGTTTATCTGTAACCCTTCTCTCTTACCTTCGGTATATCAAGAATATTGGGTTTCGGGGTTGTTTATCGTTATTCCAAATATAATTATTCATCAACCATATTATGAAGAACTGACGGTAAATAGCAGTATAACAATATAAAAGTATGCACAATGTTACACAGTATGCAGTGTATGCAGTACTGCAGTATGCAGACATCAGTCATCAGTATGCAGTCCGTTTGTTAAAGGATATATGCCCTTTATAATTAAACCTACTAGTGTACGACTAAAAAGCAGTACAGCACAAAAATACTTCCAAGCCGTTCTTTCTTTGGCTCAAGACTGAATGTAAACACTGCACATAGGCATTGCGTCATTTCTCGGAAATTTTCTGTACAAGGAGCCACAAAAACGCTCTCATTGGCTGACTGAACTGAGAGACGCCGTAGAACAAAGGAAATCAACACGTATGAATGTCAGCTGTTAACCGTAGTCATAGTAACTACTGTTCAAGAGTAGCTATCACCCCTTTGCGTCACGAATTGCCATAGAATCATAAAATATACCTTTCACAGTACACATACGGAGGAAATAGGTCTTAGATCCTCTAAAAACACCGATACAGCAATAATACGGTCTCTTACACTTATTAAATCAACTACAGAGTATTTTAATGTAAAAGATAATAAAAATAACGGGGCAATTCAGCAAAGGCTTTTACATTGTTTCCTATACCCGTTTATGACCGATTTATGTTTAGATACTCTCTCGGCCAGCTTTTGCTCGGTCTGGCCAATATAAAAACCCCCCGGGTGGTCTTTGCACGTGATTGCATATAATACATTTGACGATACACACGAGAAAGAGCCCGTAACACGATCACCCCATGGTAGTACAGGAAGGTCAAACAAAAACGGGCACGTAAGGCACCCCCCGCGTCCACATGGTGTGTTTCCCTGTCCTCTTGATGAGTCGCGTTTCACTATCAAGGAATTCCCCAAGTTTAGTCCACCTCTCTTCGTGACAATCACCCTAGCCCCGACCTCGGCTAAGGCGCGTTTGTTGTTGACCAACACAGTCTTTACGCACGGTCTAAAAGTTCCATCAATTTTGAAATAAAAGCAATCCCCACCCCTCTCGTCATTTCTGTTTCGAGGGGTCCGTCGTTTATCCCACTTTATTTCTCGGAGTCGCTCTAGGAACTCCTGCGGATATCCCGACACCCAACAGTCTGTGAGGTACCGATCCCTCGCAGATTCATAATCAACACCCCCTACCCCGCCGGTCAGGCGCCAAAATCGTAACAATTGGCCTCTAACCACTGATTTCAGTAACTGGTTGTCATGGTTACTTAAATAAGGAACGGGTAACTTCCGCGAAAGTGGTTTAAAATACACTCGGGTTTTTATTTCACCCCGTACTGATTTATACAGTTCCATATCCAAAAATACGGATGTAGTGTTTGAAAATTCAAATGTAAACTTAATGTCATCAGTTCCAAACACTTCCCTCCCCGCGTTATTATACTCAGATATAATGTTCTCTTTGGTTCGATCCGATACGGTGTAATCGAAAATGGCTTCACCATCGTCTACAAAGGTATGGAAAAAGATGGCACCGTACATGGTGATAAGGCCCACGTGGGTGTGTAGGCGGTGGACGGCTAAAACGGCAATCGCCTTCGCCGCCGGTACACCCATACCCAACCCCTTGGTCAGTACGTAAAATCCCTCTTTAAACTTAAAATATGTGTGGGATACTACAAACATTAACAGCTGAATAATTTGATCTAAAGTATACCCCATTTTATCTAAAATGTCCTCATTCTCCCTTACGGCGGCAGTAATCCCTTCAACAGCCACTTCAAAGGATATTGAAGGGTACATTTCCACTACATCTAGGGACATAAAAGTCGCCCTGGGGTATGATCCTACGGGAATCCTCTCTTTCACCGATTTTGAATCTTTGGCATAATGTGGCATTCGTAACAGTAGTGGCTGTATGAGTGAGTCCAGCAGTTTTGCGGGACGTTCGACGAGAGTTCCCGTAGTCGAGACGATAAGCCTTGCCTTCGGTGCGGAGATCCCATTGCCCCAGTCGATCCATTGGTCTCGATCCTTATGGTCTTTAAAAAGGGGATATACATATCCCATTGCTGGTCGTTTCACGTGTAAGAAGTCTTTAAGAGGTCCTTCGTTGAGATCCATAAGCCGGAAAGTGTCTTTTAGGTGTTTTAGGTACTTATTAGTTGGGTCCCAGGGAAGTTTCTTATATGTATCCTCATCTGTCAAAATTCTGGCAATTTCTTTTTGTTTAATTTCCTCATCTACTATGATGACGTTTCCCGTCTTGTCTCCTTGTACTATCGCTATGTCTTTGTTATTCTTTAGGTTCTTTAAACATTTGTGGTGCTCCTCAGAAATGTTTCTGTTTTTAGTCTTTTTGCCTACGTGTTTCATCTCTTCCTCTATCGTTTTGTGGAGCTCGGAGATCGTGCTTTCAATGGTTGGGTTATCGCACACAGGCGCGACGTATCTCCATTTACTGGGGATCTTCACTGGTTTGTATTCTAGTGGTATCGCTGTTGGCGGTGGAGAAACTCTTTCATACCCTGGAATTCTTCGATTTATTGGTTCCTCCCGTTGCAGCAGGGTTAGGTTTAAAGTTAACAACCCCTCTCTCCTCGGTGTGTCCGTCGGGTTCTGTACCCTCAGTTCGGGTGATGTACCGGTATTGGTAACTGGAAGGCTTATACTTGGTCCGAGTACAATCGGTGTACTCAAGTTTACCAGTGGTTGAGGAGTTGGGCCCGCGCTCACGTCTCCCCCAAATAGTTTTCTTACTACCGCAGAGTCTCCTCTTCTTGACTGGTTTACTGAAAAAGTTGCGAACATCGTGTCCAAAGTTTCAAGTTCGTCGCAGTCGTCTTCTTCTGCGTCGTTTGGCTCCGTCCACGGGAATCCGACGTTTAAAGGTGTGACATCGAACGATACCTCCTGGTTCGTCTCGTTGTCGTTAACCTCGCTTGCGAGGGTGGTTAACCGTGGTTCGGGGGTTTGATTCAGGTCGATGGTGTCGTCTTCGCGTTGTTTCCTAAGGATGGCGTAGCGCAGATTGCTGGCTAGGCAGGAAATGTCGACATGCGCATCCAATAGATTTGAACGATTGGGTCTCCCAGTAGGGATGAACTTAAAACCCAGACTGAGCAGGTCCCTTTCTTTCCTCTTTAGTTGGGTTGACGAAAGGTTAACGACGTTGTCGAACGTCTTTACACCTTTACCGTTTCCAATTAAGTCAATCAAGGGACGTCTAACTAGGCGTTGCGGCACAAGCCAACTGGGGGTCATTCTCGTTCGCCATCGGTCGTGCCACATCTTGATGCTGATCAATTTATTCGAAACTATGTTCCTCCGTTCTTTCTGTTCTCCCTGGTCAATTGTGTAGAGCCAGAACTCCACAAATCGCAGAAGAGTGTTCCAGTCTTCGCCTATCGTACCGGCCTCTATATGTTTACTTATCCAGTTTCGGAAATTCCGGTATTGGTAAATCCAGCTGTGCTTACAGATTCTTAAGTTAGTATAATATTCTGTTATGTGTCGGCCTAATATCTTTTTCACCACATACTCAGCTAAGTAGCTTTATTGATATTATACATTACTGCATTATATGGGCGTGTAAAACTCCAACTGAAATAGTTTTTATCATTAAGTTACAACAATAATATGAACGCCCTGAAGACGGCATGTCGTTATTTAAGCAATTTCAACCAAACATCGAGGTCAGCCCTACAAGGAAAATATATGACAAGACACTACCTATAGAAACAGGGGACTTCACACCTGCCGAACTCCAAAGAAGCATTAAAAGCATGTCCAATAATAAAGCGAGTGGATTAGATGAAATCCCAGCGGAGGTATGGAAAACCGGAGTGCTAAATAGACCATTATTGAATGTTTGCAACCGGATGTTAAAAGGGGAAAAGCCACCACCAATTTGGACTAAAGGTCAACTAAAGCCTCTCCCCAAGAAAGGAGACCTCGGCATACCAACAACCTATCGTGGGATCTGTCTGCTTGTGGTAGCTGCCAAAATATACTATAAAATGATTCTATATAGGATTAGGCCTCACATAGAGAAACTACTGCGTAAGAGCCAAAACGGATTTCGACCAAGTAGATCAACAATAGCTCAGATACTTGCACTACGGAGACTGATTGAAGGAATTAAGTCAAAGAATCTCCCCGCAGTCATGACTTTTGTGGACTTCAAGAAGGCATTCGACTCCATCCATAGAGGTAAAATGCCTGAAATCCTAAGAGCTTATGGAATACCAGAAGTAATTGTTGCTGGCATTGGCATTATGACACAGAAGCGCAGGTACTCTCACCAGATGGTGAAACTGAGTTTTTCTCAATCCTGGCTGGCATACTGCAAGGTGACACATTAGCACCATTACTATTTGTAATTGTGCTGGATTACGCAATGAGGACGGCCACAAAGGGTGAAGATCTGGGATTCACACTTCAAGATCGCAGAAGTAGTAGATATACGGCAACTACAGTCACAGACACCGACTTTGCGGATGACATCGCCCTGCTCTCTAATACGCTAGCAGATGCACAGCTTCTACTAAATAAAGTGGAGTGGGCTGCTAAGGAGGTTGGATTGCATATAAATGCTACCAAGACCGAATTCATGACCTTTAATGTTGATGGAAACTTGACAACCATTGATAATAATCAACTAAGGAAGGTCGATGACTTCCAGTACCTTGGATCATGGATAGAGACTAGCAAAAAGGACATAGAAGTTAGGAAAGCAAAGGCTTGGGTAGCTCTATCAAAAATGGATACCATCTGGAAATCAGATCTCTCCAGGCACCTGAAGACTAAGTTCTTACGAGCCACAGTGGAAAGTGTATTTTTATACGGGGGTGAGACCTGGACACTGACTAAATCACTTGAATAACGAATTGATGGTTGCTACACAAGACTACTAAGGGCAGCCCTAAACATCAGCTGGAGACAACACATGACAAACGCCGAGCTTTATGGTACAATACCACCTGTATCAACCACCCTCCGTGAACGCAGATTAAGATTCAGTGGGCACTGCTGGCGAAGTAAAGACGAGGTCATACAAGATCTACTTCTCTGGCAACCAATTCATGGAAAGCGTAGTCGTGGACGACCTGCCATAACATAATATATAGACCAACTTGAAAGGGATACTGAACTTGGGAGAAACGAAATTGCGACAACTATGGAGAATCGGGAAGCCTGGAAGGATCTCATTTCCACTGTCCGAGTTCGCTCGACCTAGTAGTAAGTAGTAGGAGATAGAAAGACTTTGTAGTGAAATAGTGAGCGAAAGTAATAATTGTGAGTGAGAGCATTACTTTTTTCATTGTTTTTTTTTCAGATTAAATTTTTTTTAGTTTGTTCTTTCAACCTGAAAATGGTACGATTTCCTTTGTGAAGACATGCTGAGAAAGCCACCTCATTTCCATCTAATCATCCGCTGCAATGTATGTAACTAAAGTCAGTAGTAGTTTAAAATATTTATTTATTAATCATTAATATTTATAATTAATTACAAATAATATAAATATAGTTGACATACCCACGCCTCGCATTTTTTTTCCTTGCATCCATATCTTCAATGCTATCATTACACAAAATATCGAGGCAACGACGCCAAAAACCGCAGTTGGAACGAGGAAAAGGTACGTCCACGAGGGTTCACCAACGGTTACACCATCGAAACAAATTGCAGCAATAGTCGGCACATGTGGCCTAATGTAGGCTAAACTCAATCCTATAAAAATAATTTTATTAATAGATTGAAATAAACCATTATATTGCATGAGTATAATATTATTTGTTAAGCATTCAATTTGTTGTTGTTATTATGTCACACCAAATCGTTTCTCGTTTCCCTGTCACGTTTAGCAGATAGGTTTTATCATCAGAAGATCCAATAAGAGGAAACACAAAAATGGGATACTAAAATTATCGCGCTCTCGTCACCGTGGTAATCATATTGATACAGTCCGGAGGGCGGGTTGACCTCAGGTGACTAGTGAAATGAATATTGTTATATTATTGAATATGGTTATTACACGTTTTCTCCCAACAGGGCTTCTTCAGGTAATTATGGAATTATTATGTAGGAACAGAGAAACTCCACTAAAACTAATACAGGACTATGTAAGGTCTACTAACTCAGTACAGCTGTGTACCGGTACAGAGTTGGACTAACTACTTTCTGACTGCTAATCTACTGTATTACTAAGCTAATAAAAAGCATTGCACCTAGATTGAATTGTTAAAGGCGTGTGGTTTCAAATTGCGGAAAATACATTAGTTAGCAATAGTACATAAAACAATATAGAACACCCAAAAAAAAATATACAGAAGATTACAATTGAATAGTGCACCAAAATAATAAAAAAAAATAATACAAAATTTTGGGTGTACTATATTTTTTTGTGTACTATTATTGCTAACCAATGTATTTTCCGCAATTTGAAACCACACGCCTTTAACAATTAAATCTAGGTACAATGCTCTTATTAGCTTAGTAATACAGTAGATTAGCAGTCAGAATGTAGTTAGTCCAGCTCTGTACCGGTAGACAGCTGTACTGAGTTAGTAGACCTTAAATAGTCCTGTCTTAGTTTTAGTGTAGCTTCTCTGTTCATACGTAATAATTCCATAATTACCTGAAGAAGCCCTGTTGGGAGAAAGCGTGTTATAACTGTTGTTATTAATTTCATTAGTCACCTGAGGTCAACTCGCCCTACCCGAACTGTATCAATAGATAAGTTTCAAATCTCTTTTGGCTTATTTCAAAATATTGTATGTTTATGCTTCTGTCATCGGTTGGTGGTTGTCAGGAAATTTGTTGGTATAATTAATTAATTATCTGATATGATTATCTACTTGCCTGCAGCTGGCATCGAAATGAAATTAGTTATCAGGAAAAGAATCAAACATTTGTGTAACTTTTGTTGTATTACTGGGTAAACCATAGGCATCATAACTGCTATAAACCTAAACGGGAAAAAATTATATTAAAATTTAATTTCAATTTCAATTTCACATGTAATTATTAATTAATTAATTAGTTATCACCAGGCGTGGACTAAACTCTTTATTTATCTTCCCTTACATTTGTCTCAAACGTCCAGAACGCGGTGGACGTAATCAACGCTCATCTTTATGCTTCCCTTTTCAACCACCAATGTGTTCTCCGGATCCAACACCCCTCGTCTCACTGAAGCAACCCTCAAAGTCACAAAGGAAGTTTCCATCAACTAAAGATTCAGATGAACTCTTGGCATCATCAGTTTCTCAGAAACTTGATGATGGAGACGTGAGAGGATCCATCAGGATATCTGCCAGTAGTAGTGCCATTACCCCCTTTAATGATGTATCTCTGGAGAAGTTGATGCCAAAGCGCCCACCAGCCCCCCCCCAGATCGGCGCACTTTCCCATCTCCAGACCCCAGTTAGCCCACTCACAGTATCTGTGATGGAATCCTGGTTGGCAAGGGATCCCGACCGGGTTGACTTATGACGTTTCCTATGCGTCGCAATTGCCGTGTTAGAGAATACTGATGTACGAAGGCTCAGTAAATTAAGAGTTCTGATGTCTGATTATCGTTAATGTATAATGGGTCAGAATATAGTTATAGGTAAAATGATCACAGCACCATCAGTATTAGTTACGGCTGATGGTGAAAACTGTTTATCGTCTAACATGAATAAATGACAACTAAGTTATAACACACGTGACCATTAATATATATGTAAAGGGGGCAATACATTGCCTGTAGGCTGACATTTTTCTCTGGCCTCCAATCAATACACTCACAAAACTGACATATGATGGCCTCCAATCGTGGGACTATCTTCTCTTGGACTAGTCTCCCAATCTGGCCCCATTGGGTTTGATCTCACTACCCAACCTTGGAAATACCTTTGTTTCGGTATTCCAAGGTATGTGGCGTCTCTATTTAGATGATCGCCTCTTCATCACACAATTTTAAATTGGGTACCATTATATCCGATCCGCCAGGCCCAATTTCTTCACTTCTCACACATCTCATTAGTCCCATAGGACTCATCCCTTATCCGACTTGCTCCCTTACATTTCCCGGATATCATACCCTTCACCACTCAACCTCACCCTGTTCTCTCATCCTCACTCTTGTTGGGTTACTACAGTCTCACATGCGTCATCACACATGACGCGATGACTGCGGTTATTATGGTCTCGTCCCGTGGTGTTTGTCTGTCATATTGTCACTAAGACCCCCCTCCCACTAGCTCGTTGAGATGGGGTATATCTGACTTTATTCGAACCTAAGCTTGGTACTTGTTGTTGCTTATTGCACTTTAACTGATTACATTGCGCTGTATTATTTAATAAAACAATTATCAGTGCCTTGAAGGCAACTTGTCAATATTGGCAATGTTTCTGCTAATGGGCTCCTTAGTCCTTCCATTTAGGTTCCTCACCTCTCTGTCACTCATCATACCGTTTTTCTCTGCCATCCTGCCCTCTCACCTAATCGGTAGCGCCGTTCCAAGGCCCGCATCAGATGAGGCACTAGTAATTATGATCTTAATTACTTTCGGGATAGCTATTTGTCCGACTCCATCCACTTTTGTTCATCCCCTGTCCAATTTCTGTGTCCACGTGATTTCCCTAGTTAGCATAAAATAATTTAGTCTATTAATCTTCATGTGTCTGTTCTTCTTCGTTCATGCTTCATTAATCTGACCTGTCGGTCTAACCCATAGTACACTCTATCTACGGTATCAAATACGTACGTAGTGTAATTTTCAAATCAAGAAAGGTTTGATCCTATTGATTCAGTATCCCATTGTACACTCTATCTATAGGGTGGTACCTATGTATGTACCCTTCTAAACTGATATATGATCCCATTGAACCAGCATTAGGCATTAGTAAATATGTACTCATGCTCCCATAGTACACTCTATCTATGGGATAGTACATATGTACTCATCTAATACTGAGCATGATCCCATTGATCTGGCATCAGTATGTATGTACTCTCATAATCCTATGTATGGTCACATTGACCCGGCATTAGTATGTATGTACTCATCTAATCATAAGTATGAACCCATCGATCCGTCATTAGTACGTATGTACTCTTCTAATCCTATGTATGGTCACATTGACCCGGCATTAGTATGTATGTACTCATTTAATCCTATGTATGGTCCCAGTTACCCGGCAATAGTATGCATGTATTCATCTAATCATATGTATTCTCCCATTGATCCGGCATTTGTACATATGTACTCATCTACTCCTAAGTATGAACCCATCGATCCGGCATTTGTACGTATGTACTCTTCTAATCCTATGTATTGTCCCATTGACCCGGCATTAGTATGTATGTATTCATCTAATCCTATGTATTCTCCCATTTATCCGGCATTTGTACATATGTGCTCATCTAATCCTAAGTATGAAACCATCGATCCGGCATTAGTACATATGTATCATATTACATTCTACATTCTTTCACGGTCCACTCAGCCTTTCATCCACTGGGGTCGATAAAATGAGTACCAGTTAAATAACTGGGAGCAAATCTTGGGATAGGAGTAGTGCCCACCCCTACCCTCGGGTAGCAGCTATCGAAAGAGGAGCCTTCGGGTCGCCTCCGGCTTCAGCCGACTGTTTGCTTGCTACATTCTATCTATGGGTTGGTACATATGTACTCATCAGGTGTACATAATTATATTTTTATTTTATTTTATTTTATTTATTTATTTGTTTGTGGGTAGGGTGTATCGCCCACTTCCCACCCCCCTCAGCCCAATGTCTGGAACGATTCAATATTTTAGTGTGATTCCTCCCAGCAGGCAACACTTTCCCTCTGTCCTTCCTGTCCATCGCCCCAATCATCCCGCCGATCCTGTACTCTACGGATTTAGCTTTCCCATCTTCGCCAGGGTAGCATTCAGTAGTAGAATGCTCCCTGCTGCCATATAATGCTTCTTCCTGGAAACTCACCTTTGTTTCGTCGAAAGCCTCCCCCTCTCTTGGTGGCAGAATGCTACTCTTCCTTCCTCATTTATACATCTCACATCTACACCTGCTGGCCTCCCACTCAGTATGTGCACTGGCTTCAAAGCTTCCAATGACCCTGGGTCACCATTCAGTATGCATAATGGTCTACCATTTGTCGCATCCTCGCACTTTGCCAGCTCTGTATTGAACAAGTGTTCCTCAACTTCCTCCTTAGTGAAGTATAATATTGGTTCTTCATGGTTCTCCCTCATCAACTGGCTGAATATCTCCTCAGCCACCAACTCGTTTCCCTCATCCCTAATCATCGTTTCCTCTCCCTTTGGATGAATCTTCTTAATTAGTGGCCACTCCTACTTCTCATTGAGAAAGTGCGGTCCATGCTGCCGCAACTCTTGCTTTTGCGAGAAAGCATGGTGTTCGATGCCTCTCGAGAGCAAGTCTGCTGGATTGTCATCCATTGAGTAGTAGTGCCACTTATCCAAGTTAGTCGTCGCTCTTATTTTATCCATTTTATTTGCTATGAATATGGAGTATAATAATAATAATAATATAATTTACAAGAGCTATGTGCACTTGATGGGAGTGAACCCGTAACCAAAATACGTAGTCTTATAATAGAGTTTGTCAGTAGAGTTTGTGGTAGAAACGTTGGAGATCGGGATTTACAGGCAGGCAGTTGGAGCAAGAGCAGGTAAGTATCCAGGTGCAGGGTGAGAGTTCGTTGTATTTGGTCTTGAAAATGGTGGTTGGCTAGTCGTTGCAAGTGGTACCAGAAATTATAGGTTGATGAAGAGTGGCGAAGTAAGGGTAGAATGAATAGCTGCGGGAGGCGGGTCGAGGTGCGGGATGTACTGCTGGAAGATAGTTTAATGTAAGGCTTCCAGTTGAATTCGTACTTCTTGTTGAGAATAGCTGATAGTAGAAGGAGGTCATGCAGTTGTAGATATAGTGATAACAGCAGTAGTTTGAGTGCGGAAAGACATTCTTTGTTTGAGAGGAATTGAGTATCCATCTTGTTAAAAGATGTTGTAACTGCTCTATTATGAGAGTGTCCTTGTGGTTGGCGTACCAGCATTGTGATGCGTAGGTTGCGATTGGGACGATTAGAGTTTTTTAAGTGTGTGGCTTTGCACATGTTGATGACTGTGTTTTGACGAACAGCACTTCAATGTATGGTAGCGTGTCTTCTCATTGTGGATCCATCCTAACACCACCATGTAAACCGTTCAATAGTGGTTCTCAACTATGCTCAGTATAGCATCTTCTAAAGCACCTTCCATTGGGTCTCACTCCTTACTACTAGGATCGGCATGCTGCATTGCAGCTGCATTTTTAAGAATGCTGTGCCGGCTTGTCAACAAAATTGCACCGCCACAACTCCCTATCACCCATGACATTTGCTAGATCATCCGCATCTTTAAGGCCAGTGTCCTTTAAGATGCGTCTCAAGAAAGTCATGGGCTGTCCACCATGCTTATTTACTCCATGAGGCTGCCAAAGTACAAGATTATGCACTGGCTGGTCCTCACGGCGAAAGCAATGTCCTGCAAAGCGGAGGCGATTTTGTTCTAGTGTCAAGCTTGGGGGAACCAATGAGACACCTCCAATGTTATATAGTGTCTGGTTGGAGATGTGTGCATTGTACTTGACACAATGTACCCGGCGTAGCATTCTTGTGAATTTGCCATCCAGAGATTTGGTGTCCTCAGCAGTTAGAGCCCAGCATGGACTCCCGTAGAGGAGTACTGGAACTACTACTCTCACTCCTTATCGTCGCCGAATATGGTCTGTATCCTTTCATGGGCTGTTGGGCAATACATCCCAACTATCAGGGATACTTTCGGCACGTTGAGGTTAGGTGTCGAAAAGTCGATTGAGTCTAAATGCCAGTACTGTTCGACCTCGATCTATGTCAGTCACCTGGCATTAATATTGATGGACTCGGTAATTTGTATGGGCTCTTTGGTTGCCCCGTAGTTGCAGCCAGGCGCTACGGACCCTATCCGACACCTTCCTGTTATCATAGGAATGATTTCAGCCTTGGCAGATATGGTGGTGTCTGCCATTGTACTCGAATTCGTCTTTAGTTTTAGCCTCTTCACTCTAGCTTTCCATCAGTATGAATGCTGCTCCTCTGTCAATTAACATCAGAAAACAATAAAATAGGACATGGGGTCTTATTCCCTCAGATACTACCTAGCATTTAGGGCCACTTGGGCCACTGTTAGTACTCAGGCACTAAGGCCCATCAAAAAACAAAATACCAAATCGATTTTAGTGCTACATAAACCAACCCAACTACCACAAGAAAAATTACACCAAACCATACAGTAACTACAGGTTCCGGTAAGTATTGCACGAAATAGGCTATCCCATAAATTAAGAAAAATATAGGAAATAGAATATAAGTAAAATATATATAGGAAATAAAATATATATTAGAAATCCTACCGTACCACCGAACAGAGTTTAAAACCACCCACCCCCAATGTATGTTACCATCAGCCCCAAATGCATAAACATGATTTCCCACTGAATGCAACCAACCCCAATTAGCATCTACCGGTATGTACATACATGATGGTAACATACATTGGGGGTGGGTGGTTTTAAACCCTGTTTGGTGGTACGGTAGAATTTCTAATTTATTGGTCATTGTCTTAATTTAGTGGTGCAGTTTTGTTAGGGTAAGGGTGGGGTTCGTGGCACACTGCTGATGAGGAGAACCACGAATCCCAGGGTTCAGTGTTTAAATATCCGAAACCCTTTTATTTTTATAAAATTTATTACTAAAACTTACCTTTTCGGCGGTCAAAATGTCCTATATTTTTCGTAATTTATGGGATAGCCTATTTCGTTCCATACTTACCGAAACCTGTAGTTACTGTATGGCTTGGTGTAATTTTTCTTGTGGTAGTTGGGTTGGTTTATGTAACACTAAAATCGCTTTGGTATTTTGTTTTTTGATGGGCCTTAGTGCCTGAGTACTAACAGTGGCCCAAGTGGCCCTAAATGCTAGGTAGTATCTGAGGGAATAAGACCCCATGTCCTATTTTATTGTTTTCATATTAATATCACAATCCCTCTAAAGTCGTGGTTGTCAACATCATATACAGTAATTAACATCAGGGTTGTTACTGACAGACTGTGCTCCTCAAACATTCTTACCAGTACTACCCCGAGTAGTACCATTCCTTACTTCTTAAGTTTACCATTGTACTTACCTCCTTTCTATGCCCTCCCAACACACATCTATGACATAGTCCAAACTTCCCAGTATAAGCGTTTCGGTCCTGTTTTAACAACATCTGTGACTGCTCACAGTCGATCATCTTATGCGCTCCCTTTCTGTGCAGCTGACACTTGTAATTTGGATTGTAACGCTTTCTGTGTAGCATTTCGCGTATTTTGTCCAGGTCCGACTCAGATGTTTTATTGCTTTGGTTGCATATGTCTTCCCTAGGGTGGTTGTTTCCTTTGTAGCCACTTTAATTGTTATGTCATTGGCAAGGCCACGGAGTTGTCTTGTTTACATGGCATTGTAGACTTGTAGTACCCTGAGCAGACGCATATGGCAATGATTGCGTCACTTTCAGCTGCTCTGTGTTCTGGTTTAGGTCGGCTGTATTCCGGCGTAGGCACTTTGACGAGATTGTCCTCATTATATACTGGGTACTAATTATTTCCGCTTCATATGTAAGGAAGCTCGACATCTTCTCTAATCCCGGTTCTGTTCCTTTCTTTTCTGGCATCGAGAAAGCTATCTTCCTCCATTTATTTCTCAGCCATGTCAGCAGGATGTACGGTCCACACGCACCCCTCGCTGACACCTGAGAGGTATTTATTACCCCCCCCCCCACCCCCTTTGTCATTAATTTGTTGCGGTGGGGCGGCCGTAGCCCCCCCCCCCCCCCATCACTTCTATTAGTGTCTCGGTTACCCCTTTCTCTACTCCTTTCTCTCTTCCAGTCGACACATTGCTTCTATCATCGTTAGGTTGGATCACCTGTGTCCCTGCCTGCGTTTCCACGCTGTCTTGGAGGCAACTTATTTATTTCATCATTATATATTATATATTCGTCATTAATTATGTTATTTTGTTCATAGTTATATTTTTAACACAATTATTTATTAAGTTATATGGATCCTCATTTTCTGCATTATTAATTTGTGTATGATTTTTTGTGCCAGTACCAGTAATATTTGGATTATTATTTATTATAATATTATTCCCTGTGAAGGCACCTTCATTGATATTAGGGATATCCGGTACGTTGTTATTAATATTATCATTAGACACTCGCTTCCCTTTCGGCCCACTCTTTACGCTCGTCTGCTTCTCTCTTGGCCCTTTCGGCTTTCCTCACAGCCCATTCTCTACACTCATTTGCCTCTCTCGCATCCCGCACTCTACACTCGTTCACCACCCTTTCGGCCCTTTTCTTACACTCTCTCACCAACTCCCTCTCCCTTTCTAATAAAGCACTTTCTTCCTCTAAACTTCGTTCCAACTCATTTTGATCTAGCGCAACCAGATCTAATTAACACTCCACATCAATTTCCAACACCCTTCTTGGTTTTACAGAGGATGTGGCAGACTTTTCGGTTATGGCGGATTGCCGATGTTTACTGACTTTACTAATTTTACTGGCCATTTTATGGATGACACTGAATCCTCTGGGTTTACCTCGGCCCCAGTGTCATTCAAGCCCACCCATCCCACTGACTTAATCCCCCGTGTATTGACTTGATATGGCCCTACGTACACTCTATCTATGTCAATGACTCCAGATTACTTTAGTTCAAAGAGTTCGGTAGCGTCCTCCCTGGCCTTCTGGTTTGCCAGTTCTCCCTGTCTTCGTCACAAGTGCACGTATTGCCTGGTGTGGCGATTTCAGTACAACTAACTGAAGCAACAAACTGATGCCATAGACAATAACCATTTAATCGAATCAGGACAGTTGGGTTTAACATTTGTCCTTTAGTCTCAACTAAATAACTTATTTTATTAAGAGAATCTACGCAATAAACTGCGATTGTGTTCACCAGACTACACGTTTTCGAATACCATTGCACCGTCAGTGTACATGATGTAATCACCATCATGGCCGCGCAGGTGAAACTGCACATGGCGAGGGACTAAAGTGATTGCCTTAGCTGCGGTTGTAAACTTATAAATCAAATTAAATCTTATAGCAATCAATTTATTTAAATAGCGTGGTTTAAGAGTGTGAAGCATTAAGATATGGTGTGTCATTAACAAACTTCTCTTACGTAAAAGCTGTAAAGTACAGCATTGACTAGTGCAAATTCATCTGTTTTCAGTAATTAGTTTTAAAACTATTATGCTATCATTGAACTTTATGATAGGTTTTTCGGCACCGAACAAAGCTAAACAGAAATTATAAACCGTGGAATCAAGCAAAGCAAACAGTCGGCCGAAGTCGGAGGCGACCCGAAGGCTCCTCTTTCGATAGCTGCTACCCGAGGGTAGGGGTGGGCGCTAGTCCTATCCCAAGATTTTCTCCCAGTTATTTAACTGGTACTAATTTTATCGACCCCAGTGGATGAAAGGCTGAGTGGACCCTGGCGGGGCTGAACCTACCACCAATAGATTGCAGGCCCGGCGCTCAACCTGTAAACTGTGGAATGATTTACCTTAATTGGTAGGTTTCAGAATTCCACTCAACACAAGACCGCGCAAATACAAACATCACGAACAGAAACAGACCCCCAAAATACATGACAATCCAAATTTGGCATATAGCATGCAAACAATTTTTTAACCCTATTAAACCCGGGGGGGGGGGGGGGGGGGAAGGGGGTCAATATGACCCCCACCCGTGGTTTTTTTATTATAATTCTGAAAACAACGCTGTTGGGAATCTGAAATTTTATGACTTTTCCTAAAAATCTATTGTCTTCCTAGTAGTGAAAACCGTTTTTAAAAATATTGGGTAGTTTTCGAGTTATAGCACCATTTTTTAACCCTACTTTTGGCACGTTTTTTGAGACGTTTTTTGAAAATTACATTACATTTAATATGAATTGTAACATCTCTAATTTAGATTTACACCGTTTTTTTGGTGTTAGCAATTGGACAGAATTCACATAAATTGATTTAGAAATTTCAAACTTGTTTTTTTCGGCGGGTGCCAAATTTTGGTGCCAGCACCAAATTTTGAAATATGTCAATTTTGTAAATTGATTGTTTGAAACTTGTTTTTTACTTTGTTTTTTACTTTTCTGTTTTTTGATGGAATATATACGAGTTGCAACAAGCGTATCAAACTTGTATTTTTCGGTGCTGTTTGCAAATTTTGGTGCTAGCACGAAATTTTGAAAATCCATTCAATAGATAAAATTGCTTGTGACAATTTATTTCTTTCGTTTTAGAGGTTTATGGCTGTTCTGAATTCAATGGAATATATAATTATCGAACTAGACATCTCAAACTTGTATTTTTCGGAAGTGGGTGCAAAATGTGGTGCTAGCACCAAATTTTGAAAACCATCAAATATATCAATTGATTGTGTCACATTTTTTCTTGCGTTATACGGGTTTATGAGGGTTCTGAATTCAATGGAATCAGTAAAATTTCATAAGAGTTTTCAAACTTGTATTTTTCGCCGGTCGGTGAAAATTGTTGTGCCACCACCCAATTTTGGAAAATAAGCAAATTGATCAGTAGATAGTATCATCTTGTTTCTTGCGTTATACGGGTTTATTAGGGTTCTGAATCCGATGGAATCAATAAAAACAGCACTGGACATCGCAAACTTATACTTTTTGGTGATGGGTACGAAATTTGGTGCTAGCACCAAAATTTGCCAAATTACGCCGAAAAATACAAGTAGCAATGATCTGGCATATTTGAAATGTATTCCATTAGAATCAGCGCCCTAGAAATCCTGAAAATGTGAATTTATAGCATCGTATAAGTGAATTAAAACTTTTGTGTTCTAACTGAAAAGTGCTGGTTACTTGTTTTTTTCATTTTTTTCCTACGCAGAGAGGACTAAACAGTCATTTATGGTAATCATATCATATTTAAATATTTTCCAATGTATTTTGCGCCCCGGAAAACCTGTATTGAAAAACAATTATCCGAAAAATGTAACTTTCAAATTTTATGAAAATTCTGCACTACTTGTAATTTTGGTGCTGCAATATAACCACCCCAGTACATTTTTTTGAAAATTTTTTTTGTCGGATCCAGACTAGTGATACCTACGTACAAACAAAAAAACAGACGTTTTGGTAAAAATTTGTAGATTTTAGGGGGGGGGGGGGGGGTCAATATTTTTTACTGCCTAAGTTATTCACGGGCGGATTTCACCAAGCTTGGTAGAACTATTCTAGAACACCCTTTTCAAACCCCGCAACCTACAGCAACAGCCGACGAAATTTTAGACGATTGGTACACTTGGATTGAGAACATATTGAAAGCAACAATCCCGAAAAGAACAAGACACCGTTAATCCTTACCACCATGGGTCACACCAGCAACTTCTAACCTAATAAAAAGACTAAACACCCTTCGATCACGCATATCAAACTCTAAATTGCCCTCCACCAACCTGCATTCAAAAATAAGCAATGCCGATACCAGTGTCCAATCAAACCTAGAATCCGACCAGGCAAACTACGAATCTACAATATTCGGATCAGGCAACTTTGGTCGAGCCTTTAAGTATCTCAAATCTATTAGACAGTCAAACAGCATCCAACAACAATATTCTGGAACACCAATTCAGCAACATCATCAGCCGAGAAAGCTCAATTATTTAACGAATACTTTCAGTCACTTTTCAGTGACGCCACTGATCGAAAAACATTAAACCCACAGCAGACAGCTCCAACACCCCCTCCAGAACATATCACCGAAACATACGAGTTATCAACAACAGCTATATCACGTGTTCTTGACAAACTAGACATCAACAAATCCCGCGGGCCTGATAATATGCCACCATGTGTCTTAAAGAACCTATCTAAAGAAATCTCCGTATCACTGTTTCAGGTATTTTCCGCATGCAGGGAACTTGACACTTTTCCAGCGCGATGGAAGCTGGCCCCCGTATACAAAAAGAAAAAGAAATCCTCAGTCGAGAATTACAGACAAGTAGCACTTCTTTGCTGCGTTTCCAAAGTCTTTGAAAAACTCATATACATTGCACTCTACAAACACATCAAACCACTTCTTTGCAACCACAATATGGCTTCCGACATAGACGCTCAACAACAATCCAGTTAATCCAATTTCTGGATCGCATCTACCAGGGGATCGAAGATGGCTACGAAGTAGTTGAGGCCATCTACCTCGACTTCTCCAAGGCCTTCGATAGGGTCAACCACAACATTTTACTACAGAAACTCTGGGATACTGGTGTGCGTGGTCACCTACACGCAATTATAAAGAGCTACCTAACAAACCGCAGACAGTTCACTCGTGTCGATGGCCACTACTCAGACGAGCTCAGTGTTGACAGCTGTGTACCCCAGGGTTCACTACTTGCAGTCCTGCTCTTTCTTGTTTACGACAATGACCTACCAATCTGTATCGAGTCCGCTGAAGGTTATCTCTTTGCTGACGACACCAAACTCTTGAACACTATTGCCGATCCAATTCCACTCTAGCTTGATCTAGACCGGCTTTCAGTCTGGGCCTAAAACAATTCCATGGCATTCCAGCGAGAAATGCAGGCAACTGATTTTTCGAGGCTCACCACCACACCGTACCTTATCCGGATTCACAATAACTGGGGCGGTCGAGGAGAAGGACCTCGGCTTAACCATAAACAAAAGTCTCTCATGGTCGCACCATATCAGCGAATGTATTAGAAAGGCTACCGGAATGCTCCATACATTGAAGCGCTGTTCGTCATCACAGTTATCAACATCTGCAAAGCTAGACGCTTACAAAACTCTAATCATCCCAATCGCAACCTACGCATCACAATGCTGGTACGCCAACCACAAGGACACTCTCACAATAGAGCAGTTACAACATCGTTCAACAAGATGGATCCTCAATTCCTCTCAAACATACAAAGAACGTCTTTCCGCACTCAAACTACTGCCACTATCACTATATCTACAACTGCATGACCTCCTTCTACTATCAGCTATTCTCAACAAGAAGTACAAATTCAACTGGCAGCCTTACATTAAACTATCTTCCAGCAGTACAACCCGCACCTCGACCCGCCTCCCGCAGCTGTTCATTCTACCCTTACTTCGCCACTCTTCATCGACCCATAATTTCTGGTACCGCTCGCAACGACTAGCCAACCACCTGCCTGCAACAATAAACTTTCTCAACCCTGTCGGAATCAAACAACGTCTGTCGCTACTATTCTGGAACTTTTTCACGACCAAATACAACGAACACTCACCCTGCACCTGGATACTCGCCTGCTCTTGCTCCAACTGCCTTCCTGTAAAGCCTGATCTCCAACGTTTCTACCACTAAACTCTACTAACAAACTCTATTGTAGGACTACGTATTTTGTTTACGGGTTCACACCCATCAGGTGCACACAGCTCTTGTAAATTCTATTATTATTATTATTATTATTATGACCCCCCCCCCCCCCCCCCCCGGTATTTGTACAACATTTTATAGCCCGGTTCTAATAGGGTTAAATACAATGTCTATAGAGATTGAGAGAGCCTTTAATTATTTTTTAATTTGAACAGATTTGTCAGTTGTATTATTTAGTTGGTGAGTCAGAATTTGTACTTTCGCATTCCCACTTTTACAACAAATGTGTGAAAAGTAGTTTTTCATCTTTCCCTATGGTAATATTTACTGATACATCTTGCCGGCTGTGGTGGTAGATCTTATCACCCTGTGCATGATCTTGTTTGGGTTAGTGAGAGGAAACATGTTAGAATTATTTCAAATTATTTAAATTCCTGAAACAAAATCTAAAAGACCATAGTCATGCTAACGGATATATGGGGCTATCTGACAGCCTCTTGTTGATATGTCAGCAGGTCCTTTAATTTGGAAACCAGTTTCAACTAATTCACTTCAATGGAACATTCTGCCATAATGCAAAAGTGGTCCTTGGTATTGAAATTGAAGACAATGGTATTTGACCAGGTTTGTTTGCACCAAAAGGTATCTGGAACAGAAGTGAGTCAAAGTGGAAGAGGCTTTATATAATTACAGATTAATTATAAGTAGATTCTATAGATTGTTAAACCATTGGAATTTTCGCTGCGCCACTGGTTTCGGTTGCGAGTAAGTTTTCTAAGTTGGTATTAATATTGTTATTCACCCAACAGTTATGCTGATGGAATTATTGGAATGATTTTTCATCGATCTTCAAAAGGCGGCTGGTAGACTAGATCAAAATGACTTTCTTGCTATTCTTGGGTACTTCAGAACGTCTTTACATCTATGCTCAAGTGCTCCTTGGTTCTATAAAGCAACCATTTGTACGAATTCATTGTTCTAATGGTGTTTTTGGTTGGTACACAGTTTTACAAGATTTGGAAAAATGTTTGCTCACACAGGCCCCAGTGCTCTAAATCGATTATATCCTATTTCGCAAGAAGTATGTGAATCTTTCCCTGAGTGTTCTGCCTCATGGTGTGGCCTTTCGTATAAATTCATGCCATTCTCCATGTCAGACTGAATGAGAATTATCGAGTAATCAAACTGACTGTAGCTAAGTGATGCAACAGAAAAAAGGGATAATTCCAAATTCCATTGGATTTTGATTGCAAATAAAAAAAGTCAGGGGGGGGGGGATTAGGCTGCGAATTGTTAAAATAAATTTGAAGGTGGTGTTAAATAATGTAAATTATTTTAGTTAGAAACTTACCTGTCTAAACTCAAAGAGAAAACCATCCACACGGGTCCTGTTTCCGCTACCATAAACAATATAAAGTAAGGTTGTTTGGCACAATGCCAAGGTGTAACTAAAACTTCAGTGGTCCCATTGAATATCATTGGAAATCTCATAAAAGCTGCAACTAAATTAGATATTCCCACCATGTAATCAGCGATGGCCAATAGCAATAAAGGCATATACTTTACCCTGAAGGAGGGTATTTTACCAATTGTTACTATGACAATAGAATTTCCAAATATGATGATTATACCAACAATGATATAAGATGCCATTTGAATCAATGTATCCGTTCGGACTTCCACTATATTAGTTGAGTTAACAACCATCTTTGCTATTTCAGTAATAAATGTACTATTAATATCTATTTTATTTGTACCACCACCTTTATAATATTATAATAATAATATAAATTTTTAAACACCCTCTATAATTTTCTCAAATTCAAAAACTGAGAAATTTGGCATGATGATATTTCGACAGTTTTCTTACTACTACTGGGCTTTCTTAATTTTTCAATTTTCAATTTTTACAATAACAAACAAGCGGTAAAAAAAATATGTTAATTATACTTCTTAATACTTATCAAGACTTATCCCCATTACTGTAGTTTTAGAATTTATGTCATAATGTCGTCACTAAATGGTCGACCGCACTAGGACAAACTGTAGTCAGAGGCAGACACCTCCCAACACACAGGGTAGACCGCGTTCCCGGATCATCTGGTGCCTGGCGACGAGCATCTCAAGGTATGTATTATCGGAATCAGGTTTTCGGGCACCACACGCTAACCGTGGTGTCTTTGAGAGGCGAAAACATCTCTCCTCGAGGAGTTATATGTAGTCACCACCCTTGTGGTGGAGCCTCTGGGAGGATGAGATTCCCACTCCAATTTAATTTAATTTGGTACAAACAATGAATGAATTGTAGTACAGAATACATACGACCAATATAGACATAATAAACTGCATATGGAAGAACAGAAAAAAAAATCATACAGAAGGGAAACCAACACAGTTTGAATAAAAAAAACTATGGAGAATCGGGAAGCCTGGAAGGATCTCATTTTCACTGTCCGAGTTCGCTCGACCTAGTAGTAGTATAATTATAAGTAATTACAACACGCACAAAAAGCTCAAAATTTCTGATAATTCCTGGTCATCAAAACCTGTAACCCTAAAATTTCCTTTGCGACACTAATATTTCACGGCAAAATTCAACAATGAGAATGTTGTCATCCATAACATACCACTGAAAACATTTTTACTACAGCTATTTTTACAGTGTGATGGAAGTAATGGGAACATAGCATTGATTAGAATACGTTTTTTATTCAAACCTCTAACAGTTCTACAATCAAAGAGTACCAAATCAGCAAGAAATCGAACATAGGTTTAATTGAAGTTAATACTGTTTTTCGCAAATTGAACAAATCTAGAACATATCATAGAAGCCGGGTATATAAAATGCACCAAACCCTACAATAAGCCTATGCGTTTTATGCGGTAAACCCCAAACTAAAAACTAAATGCGTAATAATATTCCAAGACTTTTTAAGACTTTAAGAGTCATTGGAAATTCACACTCCAAAGATCCCACAATTGACACCCGTAAAAGCAAGTTGCGTATATACGTGTATTTCGGAAACACATTTAGGATGGGAAAAAGAGAACTCTTGACGTAAACAACTTAGCTTCCCGTTGAATCTACCCCTTTTGACTGAAATATCTGCCTCACATAAACCTTGGTAATCAAATTTATTTTCTAAGCGTACGACTTCCTTGACCCAAGGCAATTTAACATCCCCAACAATAAGATTGGTACCCGGTTGAACCCACTTGAACCATAACGGAATACACTTGGACTTCCTTTTAGTCGGATTTTCATTGAAACTAAAACGCATTTAATATTTCTTGGCGAAATTATCACAAATGTCTAACATATATTATAAACCA